>APFE031494129.1:97272-118984 GCA_000404065.3 Pinus taeda | reverse complement strand
GAGTATGTTCCTTCTAAGGAACAAGTTGCTGATATTCTTACCAAACCATTTCCCAGGGAGGCCTTTGAGTACCTCAGGAAAAAGCTGGGGGTTGTTGATACATCATCTTGTTGAATCTCTTTTGATGGTTGTCCGCACAGGTTCAGGGGGAGCACATGATGCATTGTTGGCATTATGGAGGAGATCATGGATGCTGGTCTGAAGGTTGCTGCAATATGTCTCTATTTCTTTCATGGTGGATTATAGTTCTTTACAGATCTGGGGGAGCATATTCTTAGGGGGAGCATAACCCTTTGCTCTTGATGTCAAAGGGGGAGAATGAAGCTGAAGATTTTGAGGTTTCCATCAAGTCCAAAGCGGGAGATTGTTGGCATTATGGTTCTGGTATAATTATATGTTTCAGATGTTGTACTTGATGGCAACAACCATGGCATGGCTCTCATTTTGATGAAAATAAAGAAGTACGCAGAAGAACAGTTCAGGAGGTGCATACCCGCAGGTATACTGTGTAGGGACCGCGTCCAAATACGCGGGTTACCCATTCATGCGGTGTGTACCCCAGTGCACACACTTCAAGACAGTAAAGCGCCCACTCATGGGGTTTCTCATGGTATTTAGCCGATGGTTTTGTGTTATTATGGCGTCGGCCTGTGGTATTAGTCCATGATTTAAGGAAGATCATGCCTATATAAAGCTAAGGAGACCATTTGGCTTTAGCATCCTTTTGGTGTGTTGAATATCTTAATATCTGATATTGGGTTCTCGGTTTAAAAGCTTGATTTTTAGAAGAGAAGTTGGAATCGAATCTGTGAAGGGTGATCTCTCGAGCGCAAGATCAGATCTGAGTATCTGACTGTATTTTTGGCCCTAATCGGAGGTGCGCAAGTGATCAACAGTGACAGTGCGTGGGTATGTAGAGGAATCGAAGGGTCAGTGTGTGGATACGCAGAAGAGACGAAGGGGCCGCACGTGGGTACGCAGAGGCGACAAAGGTGAATTGCGTGGGTACGCAGCGCGACAGTGTTTCTGGTGCGTGCTTACTGTTTGAGTACGCGGCGCGACAATCTTTCTAGGTGCGTACCTACTGTGATAGTACGCGGTGCGATAGTCCTTCTGGGTGCATGCTTTCTGTGCAGTACACGCCGTGATAGTACATTTTGGTGCGTACTGTACGCAGATCAGGGAAAGGAGAAGTGCGTGGCCACGCAGTACAGCTGAAGTAACTCTCCGGGTATATGCAGAGAAGCAGAGGGTGAAATGCGTAGCGACGCAGGCCAGTAAGAAGAAAACTGCGTATCTGTGTTAAGATCTTCTGTTGGTTGAATTCTTATTGTTAATAAGGTGTTCTGGGTTTAGTACTGTTACTGTTGATCTGGTTATTGCAGCTGACTGTATAATTTACATGTACTTGATGATCATTTGATGTATATGGATCTAGTTTGAAAATTTATGAAAAGTGGTCCTTGAAAAGAAGTAGGGGGTTGTAGCTCCCTTCGAGGAGAGACTGGAAAACGAGAGAGAGTTGTAGCTCTCTGCAGGTTGTAGCCTACGTACTGGTAAAGGACTGCACTAGTACAAAACCATTGTAAAAGGAGTTTCTAATTTGAAAGAAGATAGAGACATATTGCAGCAGGTGGTTTTCACCCACATTGGGTTTCCACCTTATATCTGGTGTTCTTTGATGTGACTGTCTGCTTTTCTTATTCATGCTCATTATTTATGGTATTGGTATGCAAATATAATTCAAAGTATAAATAAGAAAGATTTGGTAAAAGAATAAGGTAATACTGATTCACCCCCCCTCTCAGTATTATTGTCAACAGCTCTATTATGTCTCTAGATCCAAATCAAATAGCTTTCCATTCTTAAGTTCTACCTTTCAAGTACTGATTTCTGGTTGACCCTTGAAAACACAATTCTACCACTCCATTTTATTTTGTTTTGTCAAGAGAATTGCCAGGACCTTTCCGTCCTCTGTTTTACCTAATCAATAACTGTCCATTAATGATATAAAGAATAACATATACACAACAAAGGCTAAAGATGTTCTTGTTGTATACCTATTTTCTAGGACTCATCTGACCTTACTCGTGCAAGGAGCTCACCCTGAAAAATAACATCCATGTAGAATTTAGAATTTTATTTTTTTTTAAATCAAGCTCGAAGTAAACCAATCAAAATATGAACATCTTTTTAATCAATAAAATATTTGACTTAAAATAAAAGTGGTCTAGAATTGAATGCTATATCAACCATGTCAAGTAACTAGTATCGGTGAGAAATACAATCCATGCATATTGGATTAGTGAAATAATTGATCCAGTAAAGCTCAAAAATAGATGACTTAGAGCTAAGAAACATAAATAAGTGACTTAGAACTAAGACATGAGGTTTCCCTTTCAACCTTGTCATTAATTATTCTTCTTTATGTCACTTAGCATTAAACTTCTTTTGATACCAGGTGGAAGGGGTATTGTAACATTAACCTCTCATAGTATGTTTTCATGACTACTTCTCAAGATCTACTCCATTACCAGTATTTGGGACTAGATAAGATACATGCAAAAACCATCAATATGAAAGTCAAATGTATATCCTTGTGAAAAATTAGGAGGAAAAAAAATATCCACAAATTGAAACAAATTGTACGATACCTCATTCCTGCAACATGATTATCGTGTCATGAACAATAAATAAATAAATCAAGAGAAATTTAATTTTTGCCACATTTTGCGAATGAAATCTTTTGCATATTCTATGAACAATTGATGAATAAAGTCAGCTAAGCTTGTCAGCATCAGGATTATAGTAAAACATAAACGAAGCGCTCCAACACATATATAATCCTAAACATAAGTATCTTTACATGTAAGTATTTATTGAGGACATTGTATTTTGTGAAAATATGGAAGTCAAATCTTTGAAATAACACAATTTATTGTACCATTGCCTTATGAAGTCCATTCATTCGAGTATCTACGAAGTCCATTTAGCAATTTCTTCAAAGTTGAAACTTCAAACAATTAACATGTAGCCTAAAAAAAATTAGATTTGAAAAGGAGAGAACCCAAAGATGTAGAGTATATATCTCTCATTTATATATCCTAATTTCCAGACATTGAAATGACACTTTTTAGCATACTATTATGAATTCATCCCAAAATTCTAGACAAAAAATATTGATGGTTATGTTGTGAATATAGAAGTTTTATACATGCATTTATTTAAATAGTTAGCTTGCAATGTCAAACATATCTACGGATGCACATAATACATTGCATATTTAGCGCAGGTGCGTGAACTTGGGACAATGAAGTCCAACATTAACAGTTTTCCTACAATATGCACTAGTAGAATAGGTGAACAATAGTATTGTAGATATGGGTTATGAATATATGTATTGTAGGCCACTAAGAGTATCATTGGAACATTCATGTCGAACCCTTCACATTTTTCCGATAATTTTCACTCGTCTAATAGGTGTACAATAGACCTGTAGGTGCGCATTCTGTATCACTTACCTAAATCCAAAACCTTCGGCATAGAAATTTCAAAGAATATGTCTAGAATTGGTAGGTAATTTTCAAAATGAAAGAGTTGGATTGATTGTTTCTAGAGAACACTAGATTCTTACATTGTTCAATGTAAGTTCATGACACTATTCCAAGCTTAGATGCAACAAAGAGGAACCAAACTAGAAGGTTATTTAAAGAATCCTTAGCTAGGGTAGAATGTTAGCCGGTTTTTTGTCAACAATCATAAATGTAACAAATTTAAGAAATTCAGTGAAGAGACTGTAGAAATGTTTTTATCAAACCACTAATGTAAACAAAGCTAAGAAATGTTGCTTTCTAGAAAAAATATTCATGGTCAAATTAACAAGAAAGTGGCCTTTTAGCATAGTTAATGTGCTAGTGCTCATGTCGTACTATCCTAGGGCATGCTAGGAACTACAAGGAGTGCTCATGTACATCTGGAGAAGAGGTGGGGAGATATCGAGTTATAGTCAGGAGGACTACAAGTGATGAGGGGTTGATACTTGAGGTACCCAACCTCTTGAATTATACCTTGCTATGAGAGCCCCAAAGAGATAGTAGTAGGACTGGAAGATGTGGGTAGAGACGAATGCAGATGAAGTAGTAGACCGTGTTATAGTGCAAGAGTCCTCGAGCAGTGTGAGGCTAGCAGGCTGCAATATTGTGAATCTTAGTTGTAGTCACAAAGGAACCTTATCTAAAGTCATAAAGGGAAACCCAGACGTAGTCTTGAAGGAGCTCTAGCCATAGTTGAAAAGGAAGCCCTAGTTGTAGTAAAAGGCATCCCTAACCACAGCCAAAATGAGGCTTAGCCGCAACAAAGGAGAGGGCTAAGATGCAATATAGAGAGAGGCCTAAGATGTAGTCAAGAGAGGCATAAAGACATGCTCAAGAGAGGCTAGATATGTAGCAAAGGAAGGCTCTTATCCACAACAAAGGAGGCCTTAATCCATAGCAAGAGGGAGGTGCTTATCAGCCATCAAGAAGAAGCATATTGCCACAGTAAAGGAAGGTCTAAAGAAGCACTCAGAGAGGCCCTAGACATAGTCAGAGGGAGGTCCTAGCCACTACAAGAAGGATCCATAAGGCAACAATAAAGAAGCCCTAGAAGAAACATGGAAGTCTTATTTTTTGTGATAGGTACGTCGTGTGAAAGGGAGGTTGTTTTGTGTTGTTGTTCGGTTCTCTTATAGTGAGAAGGGTCGAAATTTGAAGTTTAAGATCACAACAAGAAGAGGCATTCAACATGGGTTAAATAAGGTTTTATTGTAGCTATTCCAAGAAGACTAAAGGGTTGAAAAGAGCCTGAGTATCTTGCTTAAAGCTTCAACTAAAGGATGAAACTCAACTAAAGGATCACTTAGCTTAATAAAATTCATGATGGCCTTTTACAATTATATACTGATGAGTGAACCCAACTCTTATTATTGGGACTTATCCTAGTGTCATAATAGGTGGGATATACAGGACAAATATGATCTCCCTTTCTCCATTTCATTCCTCCCACCTTCAAAATCAAAAGGGTACATAATTAATTTCATATACACATAATTAATAGATATATATTCCCAATCTCTTGCCAACTACTAGTTGCGCCTACTTGAGCTAGGGTCAAGCAATTAGTTAATCTAGAGCATGAATATCCCAACTTATTCTCCACATGCCTCTAGGTGGATCTCTTTATCCCTATAGTGCCAGTAAAATGGTTTGGGTATGGTAAGGGATGCTAGCTAGTTTTTCAAACCTTTTTATTTACATCTATTTTCTCCTGGCCTTACCCTACTCTCATCTATGTATTCTTAAATTAAACCAACTATACAATCAAAAAATTTGTTCTTGTGTTTTATCTCAAAATACTTTTCAAACATAAAATTACAACATACTATCACAAGGAGACTAATCATGGTTTAACATATCAAACTTGACACCTTATATTAACAATTTCTTCTTCCGTGATGCCAGTCTTCTGCCTAGGCCTTGGAACCATTCCTAAAGGGGTGTACTACATGAATGAGAGTTTTCACTCCCAGTAAAATTAATTATAACGAATTATGAGAACAAGATAACATTGTTTATATACCATATTTCTTAAATTAAAGACTAGCTTCTTGTATGAACTACAATGCACTGATAGAAACAAAGATAATTTCCATCAAAAAGCATCCAAAAAAGTAGCAAAAGTCTTAGGAGGCACTTATTTCTCTTCTTTGATGCTCGCAATTGAAGACCTCCACCACCATCATCACTTCCACATTCATCCTCCTCCACCTCAAGAGTTGCATGTACCACCCTGCCCCTGTTTCTTCAAATATCTCTGATAGGAGTCTTTACAGCCTTCTTGGAACAAGGAATCATAAGTGGATTGGTTCTGTGAGGCATCAAATCCTCACCACTTTCAAAAACTTCAATCATCAACTTCCAATCTTTAATATCAAACCGAAAAGAAAATTGGCTATAAGAAGCTTCTCCAAATGCCATTTCTGTAGATCTAGGAGCATTTTTGGGGACAATGAAGTGTTTTCCATTTTCATCGACATTTATTTCAACTCTACCATCCTTTACTAGAAATGATAATGTGAAGATGTTTTCTACTATTTGGTAAAATGATATTCTATTTAGAACGAAATTCTCTAATTTGGCTTGCTTCTATTTTCAAAAAATGTTAAATATGCTTGCCATATTCTTGTCTGTTTTTTATTTTTCATCTTTTGAGGACTCTTTCACTACTTCAGGTCAAGTGTTTTTTGTCGGCTTAGTTTGTTTTCTCTATACTATAGATTTCCTTTGCTTGGGTTCATTATCCATTGGTTGAAGCCCAATATTTCTCCATGATATTTGGGTTTGATCATCATTTCCCTCCAAAGACCTGCTTCCATATGCCTAGTCACTATAGTTTCTTAGAATATCACTACTAATAAAATCAATTGGAGTATCACCATTATTGTTTTGTGATTTGTTAACAGTAGTGAGGAGTGTGGACGTTAGAGCAAAGAGTGTATCAACGTCTGTAACTTGCTCATGAGGTCTTTAAACAAAATTGTGCAAGCTTTACACTTTGCTAACTATAGCCTCAAATTTGCCATATTTTCCTTTTAAAATATTTTATCTCTCCTCAGCAATCTAAGCCTTGAGGGGATGATAATGGTACCTTAATATACATTATTGCACCATACTCTAATTGTTACCACTAAATGCAGTAGCATCTTCTTTCTCTCTTGAGGGCTTACTATCGCCTTATTGTGATCCTTTTACCCCACGAGAGGAATATTCCAGTGTCTGACCCAATGTTTCTTCCTCTTTAACTCTAGCTTGGGTACTAAACCTTCTACATCCTTTCTATCACCTACTTTTGGAGTTGATAGAAATGAAAATATTAAACCAAAGATGGAAGGAAGGGCTTGAAATTGAGATTTCTAATTGAAGAACTGTCGAGAAATGGAAAGAGAGAAAGAAAATATTTTTCGTGTTCCATTGAAATGAGGGACGACGAGTTGTGATTTCCCCTACCCTGAGAAGTCTACTCTGTAATAGAAGAGGGATGGAGGCCCACTACAGTGGATATAAAGTCCCAAGACATATGTATTGTCGAATGATATGTGTAGGTGTAGTGTGCCAATTAAGCACGAGGATTGGGAGAGGTGACACATGTGGCAGAGTGGCCATATTATTAAAGAATTGTTTACGTTGAGGAAGGACACCATTTGAATATGGTAAGAATGTCAATTCTAACGTGGAGAGTTTCCAACACCACCTTCTCATCTACATGATGGAGTTTACAATTTGTATATCTTTGTCTCAGTCCCATGGTGAATATACTAGTGAGAGGATCCATTGTTTCATGATCCATATGTTGGACGCTTTGCTGAACTTGAGCTTTATAAGGAAATCTCTTTAGATATCTAGAACGTCTCAGAAATTTATTTGAACAATTATTGTCTTGCAACAATGTTTGTTGATGATAAATTGCTTGGTAATGTACACATTTATAGAAGAGTGTGACTGATGGCATGGATACTCGGCCTTTTGGGTCAAAATGGCCACCTCTAATGATAATATTTGGAATATCCTTTGAGCCTTTCTTTTATATGGCATCCAAGAAGCTGGAGTGAAGACATGAAGGAACTCTATATTTTGACATATTCTAGTTGAATCTCCAAACATGCAAGAGAAACTAAAACAGGGGGGTTATATATGTAATATCCCCAATGTATGGGATATCTAGGCTTTTAGAGGAATATTTTTGAATTTAATAATTGGATGAGGATGCATATTTATGTTACACTATGTGTTGTTATTGCTATGTTTGGACTTTTTGGGTGGACACTTGGCCCATATTCAAGAGCATCCAATAATGTTCGAGTCCAAGACAAATTTAAAGAGATCATTTATCAAATTAATTCTCCAACTATGAAAGACAATCAATTTTTGGAGGAGATACATCATAGTACTATCAAAACAATTGTGGACCATGTTAGAAAATGGATCGAAAAGGTTTTCAGAATGTATGCTAAAAGTTGACATTTAGCATTGTCTTAGCATTTTCTTATCAACTTTCATGGAGGCAAAAGGTGACACGAGAAACTTGTAGAATAATGGCAGCCACTAGAATGAGAAGCACAATGAATTAGCAAAATGGAATCTGTTTCTATGATGACACATGGGAAGATACTTATTACTCTCAATGTGGTTGTATAGGAAAAATAGTTTTTGCCTTTGAGTATAGTTGATGTATTGTAATGTAGCGATTGTTTCCCTGTTGCAATAAAACAAATATATATCCATCTCAAGGTGAAAGAATAACAACAATATATCTTCGAATGATATGGGCTATGTGTTGTGCTCAACAACTAGGAAAGTCTTATTGGTCATAGTGCGATGAAGCGATGGGTTTGGGTTTCCGTGCCCATGAAGTCAATGTATATCGAGACAACTGATGAAAAAACATATGTTGAATTCACTAGAATATATCTTATTTTCATTACTTTTCTAGGATAACTTCATGACCATAGTTGAGAAACATGATCAAAAGAAAATAAATATGTAGTTTATTTAAACAAATGTGGCATGAGTGGAAAACATATGCACGAAATTACAAAATGCGAAAGTCAAAGTTCTATATAAAAGTTTTAAATTAAAAAAATTTCAAACAATTGCCAGGAAGTTCAACGACCACAACTACCTAGCAATCATCCAATGGCCATTCGAGGAGGTTCAAAGCCATCCATCAATATGAAGAGATCTACAAAAGAAAAGAGGGACTTTGAAGAAGGGATCCCTAATTTATCATACCCAAATGTTCCCCGATTATTGAGCAAGGCCTTGAAGAGTTAGTGACGGTTTCCCTTTTGTTTTTGTTTCAATATATTTTCATGTTTATATTTTTGCTAATATGATGTCATTGGTGAACCTTAATATATGACATTGCATCATACTCTGATTGTTACCACTGCATGCAGTAGGATCTTCATTCTCTCATGGGGGCTTATTCTGGCCTTGTTGTGATCCTTTTACCCCATGAGAGGAATATTTCAGTGTCTAACTCCATATTTCTTCCTCTTTAACTCTATCTTAGGTGCCAAGCTTTCTACCCATCCCTTCTATCACCTACTTTTGGAGTTGACAACAATGCATAAATTCAACCAAAGCTAGAAGGAAGGGCTTGAAATATATGTTACTAGGACCTAGAAAGGGGAAAGAAAATGAGAAACGACAACGAGATGAGAAATAGGGTTTGGAGATTTCACATTCAAGAAATGAGGAGAGAGAAAAACAAGACAAATATGAAACATACAACCAAGCATTTGTTTCACATTCAAGAAACGAGGAGAGAGAAAAACAAGAAAAATATGAAACATAAAACCAAACATTGATCATTAACATTCTCAAATACTATGGTTCATAGGTAGTTGCTCATAGGCTTTAGCTGCTCACATTGGTCATCCCCTAACACTTATACTGATGAACAAATCTTCCATTTCTGACATAAGCCATTCTTGAATACCCATGTTTGATCTTCTTGTTTGGCAAATATAAAAGTGAAGAAATACTTGGCACTGAATTCAAGTTTGATTTATCCTTTGCATTTTTTGGATGAGTACATGATCCCACATACATTGTATATATTCTTGGATGTGACATGAGTAGACCTCAAATTTAGGATCTATTGTATCATTTTCCACACAGTTATTGGGTTATTGTTTTCATGGTTGGGTAACACTATGGTGGAGATTGAGTGGATCTCCATTGGATATAGAGCCAAAAATAGAGGGTTTTCTCGAACTATTGCCACTTGCTTTAACGATAAATAACTACAACATGTGTTTGAAGACAAAATATAAAGAGAAAACTTTCAAAAAAATTTCTTTAATCCATTATAAATAGAAACTAATCTTCATAACAATAAAAATAATATATTTTAGAAGTATAGTTGAGCCTAGATATTAAAATAGCTAGTTTATAAGAAAAAAAATTAACTAAATTATTATTTAACTACTATTTATAAAAATATATATATAATATCTATACACATTACTAATTTATAAAAGAGATTTGATCCCTTTAGGGTGTTGGTACATCCGAACTTAACATCGATCTAGGCTAGTATATATTATTTACCATAATTATTGTTAAAGTGTATAATGGTTATCTCATATTTGTATTTGCATTGATTAAATGATTATTATATGTAGTCATGATTTATATTAATTATTTTAATGCATCATATATATGGTTTTGTATAGTAAATTTATTTTTATGTCAAATTTTAATAGTTAAATTTAGATATCCTTTCTTGATATTAGTTATTTTTTTATCAATTTTCATTTTATTCTCTTGGATCCATTAAAATTTGTTATATGAGTCAATGTTTCCAATTAACAAGTGTGGTTTATCAATATAAATAATTGAAATTAATTATTAAATTGTGATTTTTTAAAATTTTTACTTAGTTAAATATTCTATATAAATATCACTTGTGGTTATAACATACCTAACCATACATTTTTATTTGTTCAATATGATTATGTTAAAGTAACTTTAAAAACAAATGTTATCACCCATGGTTAGAACTTTCCAAACCATTATTTTTTAGTCCCTAGATTTGTTTATGTTAAAATAACTTTTGAAAAAATGTTATGGCCAATAGTTTTGTTATACTCCATGGTTTTGTACTTTATATTCATTTATTTTTCTAGTTTTTCCACATGGTTTTAATTAGATTCCATGGTTTTGTATTTAATATTTATTTAATTTATTAGTTTTTTCACATCAATTTTCTTTCATAAATTAAAACAAGCGAGAGATACCTTGAAGTCTTGAAAAGAAATGTCATAGTCTAGGTATTTTATTCTAGGCCCCTCTTAATATATTTTTGGTTGTTAGATCTTTGTGCGAGGAGACCGTTTCCGCCTGGGGAATATGTTATAATATTTGGGATTTTAACTTATTCAAAATAAAACAAAATCAAATCAAATAAAAAAAATTAAAAAACATAAAATTCTCCAGTGCATAGTTTTTTCTTTCCCATGGTTTTTTCCGATGGTACTCCTAACCCATGGTTTTTGTCCATGGTATTTTTCTGTAGTGTATCCTATTCAAAGGCTAATAACTAAAGCACCCTTGATCCATTTTAACTGTGGATCAAGCATTAAGAGGATCAAATCATAGACCCTTTCCGCCTGGGGCATATGTTATAATATTTGGGATTTTAACTTAGTCAAAATAAAACAAAACCAAATCAAATAAAAAAATTAAAAAACATAAAATTCTCTAGTGCATAGTTTTTTCTTGCCCATGGTTTCTTCCCATGGTACTCCTAACCCATGGTATTTTTCTGTAGTGTAGCCTATTCAAAGGCTAATAACTAAAGCGACCTTGATCTATTTTAACTGTGGATCAACGTTAAGAGGATCAAATCTCTTCGCATAAAGAGGTTTGTAGCTAGAGAGAGAGAGAGAGATCTCGATGCTTGAGAGAGAGAGATCTACACTGGTTATTTATAAATGAAGAGGAGTATTTTCTTGTATTAGTAATCCTATTTTTTTTGTATTTAAAATTTATTAAATGGTGGATTTCTATTTTGTATTTTGATTTTCGCGACTTCTTTAATTTTATAAATTTACAATTACTTTCATCACTATTTTTATGTAATTATGAAACTTTCCATATTTATCACAGTTGAAGTTGTGTTTGTATTATAGACATATTAATCAATAGCTTGTTTCTCTTAAGCTTTATTATTTCAAATTACCTAACATAATCTCTCTTATCACCAATGAAAGAAGTATTTATGGGATAAAACTATTAATGGGATGGATAATAGATAATTATTATTTTTTTATATATTAAATTAATGTCTTTGGTTGATGATATTTAACATTATAGATACTCTAATAGTTGATAAAAGTTTCTATAGGATGGTTTTATCAAAATCCTTTTCCAATCATTTGAGAGGTTATAAACCAAACCAATGGCAAAAAAAAAATATGTGTCCCAATTTTTATATAAAATAATTAATTAACTAGAAAAATTAACTAAATTCTTAAGTCCTAATTTTATATATATATATATATATATATATATATATAATATATATATACATTAATAATTTATAATAATAATATAATAAATCCTATAACATTTAATTTATAAATTTATATAAAAATATGCATTTTAAATATTATATTACAATCACTAAAATCCGCTTTTAAATAAACAAGACAAAAATAACGTTTTAAACAAACAATAAAAAAATAACCAAAAAGAAATTGTAGAAACCTAACCATACACTGTTATACATCAATGGCTACAATTAAAAAAAGAACACAACATTGACTAATAAAATCCCTAAATGGTCAATTAAAAAAATAACATAACATTAACTAATAAAATCCCTACAATGTCAACAGTGTTAAATATATATTATGTAGTATTGCAAGGTGTTGTCACTACAGAGAACACCCAACCTATTTGCAACAAACTTGTTTTGTTAATATATGGTTGACTTCTAACCGTATATTATGAAAACGGTTTCAAAATCTATCAAGGAAACCAATGCTTGACTTATATGAAAATGCCTTCAAAAGCTATCCAGAAAACCAATGCCTTTTATGATTCACATCGATGTCCAATCGAGAAGAGATCCATATTGCAAATGAACTAGGTTAACATTTTCCATACAATAGTTTCAAGAAACAAACCATTTTTGGAAAACCCACTTTATTTCATTAAAAAATGAAAACTACCCTATAAAACATCGTTTTCCGTACCCTTCCATTTTTTATACGGTTTTTTTAGGAACGAAAACTTCTGTTCCGTTTTTGGTAACAGAGCTTGAAATTGAGATTTTTGATTAAGAACTGTCATGAAATGGAAGGAGAGCAAGAAAATCTTTTCGTGTTCCATTCAAATGAGGGAGGGCATGGCGTTACCTTTACAAGTCTACATTGTTGTTTTTTCAGCTGCTTTCCTAGTGTGGTATACTACCAACCTAACATTTTTGCAATTCCTGGTGTGATATGCTACCATTTGTAATTTCTGGTGTGGTATGCTACCAAACTACTATAAGAGTTCAACGTATATTTAATAAATTTCATTGCCAATATAGTAATTGTGGAGCTAGTTCATTTGAAGCTAAGTTCTTAAGAAACAAAACCCAAATAACCTAATTTTAGGTGAAAAGTTTGTTAGATTGTTTAAAGCAATTGAAATCGAGCAAGGAATTAAAGGAGAGAAAGGGTACTTGTGCAAGTATTTTCTTGTGCTCCTGAAAGAAGACCAAGGCTTTTGATCCTTCCATCGTGGTCAAAATTTGCCTAGCAAAAATAGATCCTTGCTTTGTGAGCAAGCCATTGAAGAGATCCTCCTCAATCTTATTTCTCAACACATCCAAATTCAACCATGAAACAATAGCTGCCAACTTACTACAACATTTCATGTGAAAATATAAAACAAATTTGTAAATCTATTTTAAGAATGGCCATCAATCAAGAAACCCTAGAAATTGATCCAACAACCTATACCTATTTCCATATAGCCACAAATCATATTATACTGTGACCATGTTCTTCCCTTTTTTTCAACTACTCAACATACATTTCATCTGAAAATATAAAACAATTTTTCAAATCAATTCTAAGAATGGCCATCAATCTAGAAACCCTAAAGATTGATCCAACAACCTGTACCTATTTTCGTAAAACCATAGATCAAATGGTACTGTGACCATGGTCTTTCCTTTTTTTTCAACTACTCAACATTCATTCAAATACACTAAGGCGAGGAAGAAAACATGTTCTGGTCTTTCCTTTTTTTTCAACTACTCAATATTCATTTGAATGCACTAAGGTAGGGAAGAAAATGTGACATAATGGTCTTTCCTCTTTTTTCATCTACTCAACATTCTTTCAAATACACTAAGACGGGGAAGAAAATGTAGCAAAATGGTCTTTCCTTTTTTTTTAAACTACTCAACATTCATTCGAATACGCTAAGGCAGGGAAGAAAACGTGCCAGAAATTAAATTTTTTATTTGTATGATTGTTAAATTTTATTTATAATTTTTTTTTTTGTAAATTTTAAAAAAATTATATTTTGTGAATATATCAAAATGTATGCAATGTATATTTTCTTATCTTATTGTATACTCATTTCAATAAAATTAAATTTTTTTTATTTTTCAAAATTACAAAAAATAATTAGCCATATTGTAAGTTGTAATTTAAACAAAATTTAAAATTTGGATTTATATAATTAAAACAAAAAATATAAATATTTTTTTATTAATTTTTAATTATCTAGCACTAACACTATGGGTTTCCATGTTATTTAAACAAATGAGATTTGGTTTTATAACTATTATGTCAAACTTTAAAGCTAAAAGATAACTTTTAACAATGGAATCTTTTATAACCAATTTGGATGTAGTTCATTGTTATGGGAGTAAAAAATGAATCTCATGAGTCAATTTGGTTGTGGTTCATTGTGATGGTAGTAAAAAAGTGAATCTCATGAGCGTGGTCCCACCCACACATTGGTATAGTTCCACCCAAGGAATCATTGGTCTTTCTCCATGAATTAGTAATATTTTACCAAGAAGCACCATAATGTACCGAATTTCTATTTCCCACAGTTGAAAAAGCACCATAAATCCTTCTACATGAGCATTTTCCTTTTGTATTGGTGAACTAAACATGGCAATACTTTCCTATGGTAACACGAATTTCAAAAACCCTCATCCCCCTATCACAATATATCTTAGAATCCATCATGTTGTAGTGTCGTATCCATAGTAAACATAGAGGAGTGTAGGGGAACACAACCTCAAAGTCAATGGGAAGCGAAGGGGAAAGGTTTGTGCATCTAAGAGGGATACCTTGATTACATAGATGTCATTTTCTAAGCTTTTTCATTAATCAAATGTATATTTGAGGGGGAATTCATCCATAAAAAATGCTTGAATGAATTTTCATACACAAGGGTTAATTCTACTTCGAATTTCAATCCTTTTTGTTTACTCGCTTTAATGTCATTGCATATAACTAATAATTTTCAAGTCCTTGTCTCATTTTATTTCAATTGTGAAGTATCTAAGCCTTGAACCCTAAATCCTCATAGCTTGGATTTACAAAGTATGCATTGCCTCATTTCCTCTCATTTTACTTCAGTGAAATGGAGCAACTAACCACTAGCCCCAAACCCACACAACTAAGACTTGCACACTATAGAATCCTCTCTCTCCCTAGTATTGCACTTGGTTTAGATATACTTTTCTTAGAAAAGAAGCAATATCTCACTAAATACCTTACAAGTTAACTTATCATCTGATCCCATTACATTTTCCAATCATTGATGACATTCATAAAATTTCAAAATTTAATTTCACACTCATTTGATGTAATCACCATGTTCCATCAATTTCACGTAAACTCTACAAATAAATGTAAGTAATTATTTTGATTTTTTTCATTGATTCTAAATTATCCACTGAGAAAACTGTAGATGCATCTTTATTTTTAAATTACAATCATCCAAAAAAGCTCATCAAAGACTAAAGATAGGTTAAAACCTTTATGGAGTGAAAAATATTGTTGGTATCCTCCATAATAACACTACTTTCAGAAGTTGGGTTCATATTTTAGCACAAATGCAAGAATGAAAGTGAGAAACTTATTTTAAAGTTTTTATAACATGATATATTATAAACAAATATAAAGAAGCACAAAATACAAAAAAAAATTGTATCTATTATCATTCTAGATAGAGAAAAGTATTCATTAGGCTATCTATGACATGAGTAAGAATTTCTACCCACCTACTTTGAAAATCATCATGTACATTTAAATATTAAAAAAGGAATTGATTAGGCTACCTATGAATAAATAAGAGTTATTCGCCACCTTTCAAAACTATCATGTACATTTAAGCTAACATATTTTATCAACATCCTTTCTATGATGCAACAAATTACGACTTTCCATTATATTTATGCATTTTATGAATTGATGTACTTGTCAGGTGCATAAATTTGAAAATAATTGCCCAAATGCCCAATTTTCCACTAAATTAATTGTTTATGTAAGAGACACGTACTATTTTAGGAAGAATGCATCAATCAAACACTGCTCTACTCATAGTTTACAAACCCAACCAATTTCTCATACACAAACACATTCAAGACTAATCCACAATAACAAACAATGCTCAAAACAATATTCTTCATCAAACATGTACCAATGCATAAATAATGAGGAGACAAGAGACACATATAATATGCGATCAGCCATGGCCAAAACCTCTCCAACATGTGAGGAAAACCCAAACGAGATCTTATTCTTCTATATACTTCAATTGACAAATACCAAGACCATGGCCTAGACCCTTGACTCGATGACCTCTCCAAGGCCAATTCACAAGCATATTTCATTCAACTTCCTTATTTTTCCTTGAGTCAATGATGATCAGGCTTCTTCCTTCAATAACTTGACTATCCTTGAAATTCTAGTTCCATGGATTAGATCTGTAGTTCTTGGCCCTCTTGCATAAACCATAGAATGTACGGTTGACCAACCTTTCCGAACCTTGTCCTTCTTCACTTCGATGGTACAAACTCTTATTATAATTTGATATGTAACCTTGCTTATCTTCTTGTTTAATTCGACTTCTTGGACAACAACAAGATCTTTGACCTTTTCTGTAGTAGATAGTTCTTCCTTCCTTCACATGTGTGGATCTATTAGCCCTGAAACAAAACCATAAACAACAAGAAAATCTTCTCTCTTTGTTTCCTTCTCTTGGTTGGTTATCTTCACACTTCTTATTACAGACTTAACCAAATTTGCTTGTCCACAAATGTAGGATGAGCTGCCCTATATATAGTGTTTTATCCATCCAAAAAATGTCCTAGGAAGCATTAAGGAGTTCTAGGGGAACACAATGTTGGAATTATGATATAGGTGTTGTCCTTAATGGCAACTCACCTAGATGAAATATCATAGTACAATAGGTTAACAACAATAATTACAGATTAGACTACACAGAATGAAGAAAGAGAGCTATACGCAGGTTCACTTTGACCAAGGTGCGTATACATGCAGGTTCATTGAACACAAGTAGCATATACATACAGACACAATTTAATAGAAGGAAAAGCATGTATATCTTGGAAAAATAATTTTTTGGCCCAAGGTATTTGGTCCATGGTATTTTGATCCATGTTATAGATCCAAGGTATTTGGTCTGAAGTATTGACCCTAGGAATTTGGTCCAAGGTATTGGTCCTAAGTGGTTTTGGTCCATGGTATTCAGAAAGGCATAAAACTATAAAAGGAGGAGAAGATCATTAGGCCAAGTGGGCAGGTATCGAATATCTATTGAAGTGTGAGATCTAGTATGCAGGTTATTGGCTTACGGTGTTGTGCTTGATTTGAACCAAGGATGAAGCTCAGTAGTTGGTGAAGGATAAGATCTAAAGATGGATCGGGATCTTAAGGCTTGAAATGAATTATCATTATGTGGTTTGATCATGTATAGTCTAGACCTCAATGATGATGCATGTATTGTTATTTAAATATCATGCTCTAGGTATAACTTAAGTCTGGAATAGAAGCAAAATTATGAATTAATATTTGCAGATGTGTACGCTGGTTGGATTTGATAAAAGCACGTATACACGGAGGTTCAACACATGGAAGTAGCATATAACTCATCAAGTATGTTTTAGTTGTTTCTGTTTGCTGTTGTAGAATTCTTGGTTCTGGTGACTGTATTCTGGTGATAGTATCCTGACTTATCAGATTAATTGTCAAAGTAATTGATTGATTCAGTTTTGGGTGATTCAGAAAGTGATGTGTGAGTTTCAATTATTAGTTTATGCAAATGTATTTTATGATTTAATTGATGTTATAATTTTGTTGATGGATCAAGTCAGAAAATTTAAGAAATGTGATCCATGGAGGAAGAAAGAACGTCGTAGTTGTAGGTCACATCCTACGTACTAGTAAACATATCAGCTATTACAAAAGTTAGTGGGTTGTCGCTACCTTCCAATAGAAGCTAGAGAAAAAGAGAAGGTTGTAACATTTTGTAGGTAGAAGCCTGCATATTGGTATAAGTCTTCACCAATACAAAATTGTAAACATATTTTCTTATTATCAAAAGAAGACAAAGACGACAGGAGTAGGTGGTTTTCACTCACATTGGGTTTCCACCTTATATATTGGTGTTCATGTGTGTTTCTTATGTGTGATTCTTTATCCTACTTTTACTGCATTGTCTAATAAATCTCCGATATACTGGTTAAAGTTCAATGCATGATAAATTGGGTAAATCAAAAGTACTCTGCATATACGTTGGTTGCTTTAAGTACAGTCGCGTATACATGCTAGTTCTTTTAGCTGAAGTAGTGTATACAAATCTATTTGGGAAATTAGATTATTGATCTAACAATACTGATTCACCCCACCTCTTAGTATTATTTCCAACAATTGATATTAGAGTAGGTCCTTCAAAAGAAGCTTGCTCACTTGAAGGGAGATCATTCGTCATGAGTAATCAAGAAAGTGTGGGCTCCATCAAAACGTTAATCTTTGATGGGATAAACATTGTTTATTGGGAGATAAGAACCACAACCTATCTACAATCACCTGGAATGGTTGTCTGCGAAATCGTGGAAGGAGGATATACATTTCCATCAATAATTCCTATAGATACAGTAGGTGAAAACCAATATGAAATTAATTCTATGGCTATCAATACATTATTAGGAAGTCTATCACAATCAGAGTTTGTCAAAGTTATGCAAATTAAATCAACTAAAGAAATATGGGAGAAAATCATTCTAAGCTACGAAGTAGACTCTCAAGTAAAATGTGCTAAACTGCAAACTCTCAAAATTCAATATTTAACTCTTAAGATGCACAATGATGAAAGTATAGCTAGTTACTTCTTACGTATAGATGAGGTTTTTAATTGCATGAATAATTTGGTTGAAGAGATAAAGGAAGTTACCTTAGTTGAGAAAGATTTAAGATTATTGTCTGCTAAATTTGACACAAAAGTATCTGCCATAGAAGAAACGTAGGATCTACAGACTATCACTATGACACAGCTTCACAGAATCTTAACTACCTTCGAGATGAGAAAAGTAGGCCCATCGGATATGAGAGAAGCCACATTTAAAGCTTTAGCAAAATGAGAGGAAGAACTCAATGAATCACGACATATTTTAGAAGAAGAATATGAAGTAAAATTTTTCAAGAAGCTTCAACGGGTTCGAGAAGATTTAGAGGTAAACTACATTTCAAATGTTTTTCCTCTGGTAGAGTCAGTCATTATGTTTCCAAATTTCCTTATAAAGATAAATATGATAAAGGGAAGGTATATGCAAAATGGAGTAGAAAACAAAATGTACGTAAAAAGAGTTACTATACTCATGAATATAGCGATGGTATATCAAATAATGATCAAGATGAAAATAGTAATGACTATAGACTTCTAATGGCTTATGATGATGATAATTTTTGGGATGCTTTAGAAGAAGATGACCTTCATGAAGAAATATATAAACTCAAAATATGTATAGAAGAAAAGAATATGATTATAAGTACCTTGACATACCAACATGCTGAATGGAAAAAACACAATGAAAAACTAGAATGTCAAATTGTGGTTCTAAGAAAGGATCTTCAGAAAACAAAATATTTCAATCTTAGATTTCCTAAAGGATCAGAAACCTTAAATGATATTATCAAACTCTAGCATTCTCCTCTGATAAACACAGATATTGCATATATTGAAGAAGCATCTCAATCACAGAAGCCGTCAACCTCCACTAAAAGTTATCTTGATGCATCAAAGAACAATGAACAGTATGACAATCATTTGCAAAGGTTGTTGAGTGCCCATAATACTAGTGATTACCCCATTACTATTATAGTTATACCCCTTATTAATATTGTTGTGCCCCTATTGTCCGCATATTGTTATTACAGTGCCCTGTAGAATCCCTCTATTGTTATTTTTGTGGCTTTATATTATTATTGTTAGGTCGGCTGGGTTATATTGTGACTCCTTAGACTCTATATATAGAAAGGACGTTTTGTCATTTGAATCATCCAAGAATTGTTCATTTATGTAATGTAAAGGAGGTTCCCCGCTTGAAGAGGCTGAATTTTAAGGTGTTGATCTATCTTTTCTATCTTTTTCTTGAGTTGGCTTCATAACATTTGGTATCAGAGCTTTGGATTCTAGGGTTTCGCTGCTCCAAAAATGTCATCGTGGCATTTCCTCTATAGTTTTTTTCTTTGATGTTTAAGAAGTTGAAGAAACAACCCGTTTGAGAAGACATCACGCTAAATCTCAAGTCTAAATTTCAGAGCTTTTTGTGCTATAATTGCAGAGATATGATCTGAGGAAGTTGGGCTTTTCGCAGACTCCTGAATTACATCCCAAATAGGTGACCTGGGGAAAATCGTCATAACGTTTTCTTTGAGCATTGGATTGAAATTTTGTAAGAAAGGTCAAAACAGTGACTTGTGGCACATCATACAAGTTCGCTCTACTGAACTAGTCTGTAATCAGGTCATTGTGGGAGATTTCGCATAACTCTTCCTTCGAGAATCCAATTTGGACCAGACTGGTGGCATTGGAATTAGCACATAGAGGGATACGGCAGATCACAATTTCGACACTGGATGATACGATATTACAAAGATACATCTGATTCAATATCAGGCTCCTACAATGTGAAAAAGGTGTGTAGTATTTTCAAAATTTTTGCATAAGATTGGTTTGAAAAATTAGTTTGAAGGACTTCAAAGGGCATAGTAAAGCATTATTATTGGTAATTTATGCCACTAGGAAGGAAAATGAAAACACCTAGTAGGCAACCTGAAAGCTCTAGCATGACCCATGAAGAAGAGGAAGAAATGCAACATGATATATCAAAATTATGAGACCAAGTGCAACAATTGTCACTTGCACAAAAAGGAACAGAATCTATGATGGATGGTTTAAAGAAAGATGTAGAAGCTAAGATGGATGGTTTGAAGAAAGGTGTAGAAGCTAAGATGGAAGATTTGAAGATAGATTTGAAGACAGACATGGACGAATTGAAGATAAATATGAATAAGTTGCTACAAGAAATGTTCACTAATGGTGAGAGGGTAGTAAAGGAAACTCATGATGACAACAAAAGAAATGTTAATCATGATTCCATAGACTCTAATGTTGGATCAAAGACCCACCATATTCCAAAAGTCGATATGAGGAAGTTTGATGGCAAGGATCCCGCAACATGGATAATATGGAGCAATTTTTCGATCTCAATAATGTGCAAAATACAGAAAAGGTACATATTGCAACTTTATATTTGGAACCAAATCAGTTTGTATGGTATCAATGGCTTTGCTCGCGTAAACAATTTATCACTTGGGCAATTTTTATGGAAGAATTGATAGCACATTATGAGGATACAAAAAGAAACACATTTTTTAGTCAATTGATAAGTCTCAAACAAAAGCGTTCAATAATGGAGGACATTGAAGAGTTCCAAAAATTGAACATAAGGGTAAAAGATATTTCAGAGGATCATAGGATTGATTTGTTCATAGGGTCTTTAAAGGATAATATCCAACATGATGTTCACCTTTGGGAACCTAATTCATTAGAGAAGGCATTCA
>APFE031494129.1:36747-93169 GCA_000404065.3 Pinus taeda | reverse complement strand
AGAAGTTTTGATGTAGGTGATTGGGTATTTCTACGGCTACAACCATATAAGAAAATGTCCCTCAAGCAAGCTAAGAAGGATAATAAATTATCACCAAAGTATTATAGTTCGTACAAGGTGTTACAAAAGATTGGTACTATGGCATACAAATTGGAGCTTCCTGCAGCTTCTCGATTGCACCCAGTTTTCCATGTTTCATGTTTAAACAAGGTTATAGGAAACAAGCTCCCAGTTCAAACTATATTGCCAGAACTTGACGAGGAAGGAAAAATTATATTGGAACCGGAAGCAATCACAGAAACAAGAACTCGATAGCTACGAAATCGTTCAATTTCAGAGTATCTTATCAAGTGGAAGAACTTATCCGCTGGAGATTCCACATGGGAGGATGAGAATTTTATGCAGAAGTATCCAGAACTACTCAAGCGTTGAGGACAACACTTTTTTGAAGGAGAGGGGCATGTTGGGTCCCTATAATACTAGTGATTACCCCATTACTATTGTAGTTATACCCTTTATTAATATTGTTGTGCCCCTATTGCCCCCATATTGTTATTACTGTGCCCCATAGAATCCCTCTATTGTTATTTTTGTGGCTTTATATTATTATTGTTAGGTCGGCTAGGTTATATTGTGACTCCTTAGACTCTTAATATAGAAAGGAGGTTTTGTCATTTGAATCATACAATAATTGTTCATTTATGTAATGTAAAGGAGGTTGCCCCCTTGAAGAGGCTGAATTTTAAGGCGTTGATCTATCTTTTCTATATTTTTCTTGGGTTGGTTTCATAAGAAAGGCATAAAGCAGATCACCTCGTAAATCAGACTCAATTTGCTTCAAGGATGAATAGAAACCACAACCAACCTCAAGTAAATCATACTCAGTTTGCTTCAAAGATGAATATCAATAGAAACTACAATCACTAGTTCAATAGATTCGATAATCACAAGAACTTCTTTAATGGTCAACATTTCTCATGTCATAATTTTTGACATAATGTTCTTCAATGTGTTTCTTACAAAACCATCATGACTAGAGAAGCACGGAATCACAGGAATATGACAAGGATCAATAAAAGTTCCTATAATAACTTGTCTATTGTTGAAAATGAAATAGAATGTTCAATTCGTAACAACTTTGGCCCTGAAGAATCTGAATGCAGGGGTAAATTTCGGCAAATATCTCAAAAGGAGAAAACTCCATTAAATCCAAAAATATGGAGAAGGAAAGAACCTAAAACAGAAAGATGTGGTATAGCCTTATATGCATAAGGACAAGAAAATCAATGGTACATCAACAATGGATGCTCAAAACATATGACAAGTGACAAAGAAAAATTTCACTCATATAATGCCTTAGAAAAAGAAATGAATGTCTCATTTGGAAATGAAACTCCTGCTATCAGAAAATCTAAAGGCTTTGTTTTCTTGAAAGAAAAGGTTAAAGCTAGGAACTTTATGCATGTATATGGTCTAAAGCATAATCTCTTGAGTGTCATTCAAATGTGTGATCAAGGATATGAAGTGGTGTTTCGATCAAATGGATGCGGTGTTTGTGAGCTTGATACAGGAGAAACCATGATCGAATGTAAAAGAACTCCAGATAACTTATACATACTCAAGGGAGGACAACAACAGTGATATCTAAGAAAAAACTATGAAAACTGGCTATGGCACAGAAGAATGGGATATCTAAGATTTTCCCAAATAAGAAAAGCATGCAGATTCTAGGATGTTTGTGATCTTCCAGATATCAGCATTCCTGAAAATACAATAGCAAACCATGTCAATTTGGTGAGCAAACTAGATCTCACTTCATTAAAGAAGAAGGGCCATCTAGTAAGCCTCTTGAACTTGTTTATACTTATTTATGTGGACCATCAAGGAAAAGGTCACCTCATGGAGAGGAATACTTTATTTTGTTCATTGATGATTTTTCCAGAATGTGGTGGATAGGTCTTCTAAGGCATAAAGATGAAGCATTTGAAAAGTTCAAAGCCTTCAAAGCTTTGGTTGAAAATGAATTAGATCTCAAAATTTTATGCTTCATATCTGATCAAGGAGGGGAATTTACCTCGAATGAATTCTTTGACTTTTGTGAACAACATGGAATGAAAAGGTAGTTCTCCATCGGAAGGACTCCTCATCAAAATGGAGTGGTAGAAAGAATGAAAAAAATTGTTCAACAAATGGCTTGAGCTATGCTAGATGAATCTGGAACTCTTGCAACCTTCTAGGTTGAAGCTGCATCTGTCGTCATAACTATTCTCAACCAAGCAAATGTTCAGGTAAACAACACTCAAACTCCACATGAACGTTTGTATAGTAATACTCCTAAGGTAAAATACCTTAAAGTTTTTGGAAGAAAATGCTATATCAAAAGGACTGATGAAAAACTTGGTAAGCTTAAGCCCATATCGGATGAAGGTATTCTTCTCCGTTACTCTTCCCGAAGTAAAGGATATAAATGTTATACTAAAAGACTTGGGAAAATTGTTGAAAGTATTGATGTTGTAGTTGATGAAGCATGCAAAAATATTAAACAGATAAAGCAATGAAGCACCAGAATAAGAGATAACAATATAAGAAAAGACTTCGGTATGTTCAGAAAAATCATCCAAAAACTCAAATTTTAGGGGAAAAAGAGGCAGGTGTACAAACAAGAAGAACTATTACAAAAACCTCAAGCTATCTAGCATTACTATCCTCCAACAAACCTGAAAATGTAAATGAAATAGTAAGGATGAATGTTGGGTCAAGGCCATGAATGAAGAACTTGAGCAAATTTAAAAGAATAATATCTTGGAATTAGCTCCTAGGTCTCATGATAAGAATATCATAGGAACTAAATGGATATTCAAAAGCAAGCTGAATGAGAATGGAGAAGTTATTAGAAACAAGGCCAAACTTGTTTTTAAGGGATATGCTAAACAAGAAGGTATATATTTTTAAGAAACTTCTACAACTGTTGCTAGACTTGAAGCCATAGGGATGTTTCTTTCTCTTTCTAGTTTTTAGAAATTCAAAGTATACCAAATGGATGTAAAATCTGCCTTCCTTAATGGAGAATTAGAGGAAATCTATATTGAACAACCAGAAGGATTCATTCATGGAAATGATGAAAAACTTCTATGCAGACTAAAAAAGGCTCTCTATGGTCTAAAATAGGCTCCAAGTTCCTGGTATTATCGTCTTGAGAAATATCTCCACCAACACGGTTTTTCAAAGGGGTCAACATATGGCAATCTATATACAAACATTGACACTGATAAATTGCTAATAATTGTTGTTTATGATGATTATATCATTTTTGGTAGCAATGAAGAGTCCATGAGTCAGAATTTTGCTTTAGTAACGCAACAAGAATTTGAAATGTCATTGCTTGGTGAGCTTACCTATTTTCTTGGTATACAAGTTCAACAAAATAAAGATGGTATTTTTCTTTCACAAACCTAATATCTTAAATAGATCTTGAAAAAGTATGGAATGGAAGATTCTAAACTAGTATGTACTCCAATGGTAATAGGATGCAGTCTAATCTCAAATGATGAATCAACAACAATACATTAACCAACTTATAGATCCATGATTGACAGTATGCTTTATTTAATAGGTACCTGACCTGACATCATGCATGCAGTAGGAATAGTTGGAAGATTCGAAGAAAATCCAAAGGAATCACACCTTTAGAAAATCAAAAGGATTTTCAAATATCTTCAAGGAACACAAAAAATTGGTTTATGGTATCCTAGAGATACATATCTTACTCTTCATGTATATACACATGCAGATAGGGTAGGAAGTGTTCATGACAAAAAAAGCACTAGTGGTGGTTCATTCTATATGGGTTCCAGGTTAGTGTCTTGGTTCAACAAGAAACAAAGCTCAATTTCATTATGTACAGCTGAAACAAAATATGTGTCTGTTGCATCTTGTTGCACACAACTACTTTAGATGATGCAAACCTTGCAAGACATTCATATCACATGTACTCCACCCATCTCCATTTTATGTGATAGTAAAAGTACCATTAGTATTTCAAAGAATCGAGTCATGCACTCTTGGACCAAGCACATACCCATCAAATATCATTTTCTACATGAACAAGTGCTTGAGAAAAAGGTCACATTGGAGTATGTTCCCTCTAAAGAAAAGGTTGCTAATACATTCACTAAAGCACTGTCGAGAGAGATATTTGAATATCTCAGACAAAAACTGGGAGTAGTTGCTGCATCATCATGTTATTAAATCCTATTTTTTCAAAAAAAGGTTATTATACGTGAGTTTCATGAAGTGTAGTCACATACATATGTGAGTTTCTATGGGCACAGTTGTGTATATGTTGGTTTGACGAAAAGCAGTGGGATAGACTCAGGAAAAGGGGTCCAATATTGTTCAACCAATTATCTACTCTGGTTGATGATGGCTACAATCTGCTGAAAACATTTGGAAATATGTTGGTCCTCATAAGCTGTTGATAACACTATGTATATATGATTGATGATGATCTTGATATTTCTTACTCATATATGCAATAATCAGATATGACAGTGAACATATTGCATAGGTTCCGGGGGAGAATATGCTTCTAATAATGCATTGTTGGAATTATCTTAAAAGATCTAGGTATAGATCCACACAATTATTTTTTATTCAGGTGACTCTTTTGATGATGGAAATATACAGGTTGTTGATGCTAATGTTGTTGATGGTGCAGATCATATATGCTGTATGATAGTTCCTAATGACTCTCATGGTATTGTTTAGATCAGTTTTCCTTATTATAAATGCCATGTATATCATTTAATAGGTCGTCAAAAGACCTAATTTGTAACCACACTATGCATGGGATGGATGATGTAATATTTCTTGTTTTTGTCATGTATAAACAATTGGTATATCCCACTTGGTTGGGAGATGGATGTATGACTCATTGGTGATAGGAAGTTCATCCTCACATAGTTGATTTATAGAGTCATGTTATTCTTTTAGGAAACCTTCTTGTGGTCATTGCTAGTGCTTGGGGGGAGCATGGAGCTCAATCAATACATTACAGCATATCCGAGAATTCAACATGTACTCAGGAGGAGCATGACCCTTTGCCCTTGATGTAAAAGGGGGAGAGTGATTTGGTGTTATTGTTTCCATCATGTCCAAACGGGGAGATTGTTGGCATTATGATACAAGTGTTTTCCCTGATGGCAACTCACTCAGATGAAAGATCACGGTACAACAGGTTAACAACAAAGAATTACAGATCAAACTACAGAGGATGAAGAAAGAGAGGTATACATAGGTTCACCTTGACCAAGGTACATATACACACAGTTTCACTAACACAAGTAGCATATACGTACACATGCACTTTCATAGAAGGAAAAGCATGTATATCTTTGAAAACTAAGTTTTTGGTCCAAGGTATTTGGTCCATGGTATTTTGATCCATGGTATTCATCCAAGGTATCTAGTCCAAAGTATTGACCCTAGGTATTTGGTCCAAGGTATTGGTCCTAAGTTGTTTTGGTCCATGGTATTGAGAGAGACCTAAAACTATAAAAGGAGGAGAAGATCATTAGGTCAAGTGGGTAAGTATCGAATATCTGATAAAGTGTGAGATCTAGTATGAAGGTTATTGGCTTATGGTACTATGCTTGATCTTAACCAAGGATGAACCTCAGGGGTTGGTGAAGGATAAGGTCTAATGATGGGTCAGGATCTTAAGGCTTGAAATGAATTATCATTATGTGGTTTGATCATGTATAGTCTAGATCTGAATACTAATGCATGTGTTGTTGTATAAATATAATGATATTGGTATAACTTAAGTTTGGAATAGCTGCAGAACTATGAATTAATATTTGCAGATGTGTACGGTAGTTGGCTTTGAAAAAAGCACGTATACACATAGGTTTGACACATGGAATTATCGTATACATCATAAAGTACGTTTCAGTTCTTTCTATTTGCTGCTGGAGAATTCTTGGTTCTGGTTTAGGTTTTGATGAGTGTATTCTGGTGACAGTATCTTGACTAATCAGATTAACTAAATTGATTGATTGATTCAGTTTTGGGTGATTTAGAAAGTGATGTTTGAGTTTTAGTGATTGGTTGATGTATATGTATTTGATGATTGAATTGTAGTTATAATGTTGCTGATGGATCTAGTCGGAAAACTTAAGAAACGTGGTCCATGGTGGAAGAAAGAAGGTTGTAGCCTTTTGTAGGTTGTAGCCTACGTACTAGTGAACATATCAGCCAATAAAAAACTTAGGGGGTTGTATCTCCATTCTAGGAGAAGCTGGTGAAAGAGAGAAGGTTGTAACCTTCTATAGGTAGAATCCTTTGTACAAGTAAAAGTCTATACCAGTACAAAATTGTAAACATATTTTCTTATTATTAAAAAAAGATAGAGACAACAATAGTAGGTGGTTTTCACCCACATTGGGTTTCCACCTTATATCTTGGTGTTCATGTGTGTTCCTTATTTGTGATGCTTTATAATGATTTTACTGCACTATCTAATAAATCTCTGATATACTGGTTAAAATTCAATGCATGATAAATTTGGTAAATCAAAAGTTCTCTGCATATACGCTAGTTGCTTTAAGTACAGTCGTGCATACAAGCTAATTAATTTAGCTGAAGTAGCATATACAAATCTGTTTGGGAAATTAAATTATTTATCTAATAATACTGATTCACCCCCCCTCTCATTATTATTTCCAACATACAAGGGAGCAATAGGTGAAAATAATGCATGCAAATGAATGATTAATATTTTGTGACAGGAAGTGTTAGTGAGTTCCAAGTGTGCTAAGGTATGCTAGGTAGTATTAAGGCATATTAGAAGCCATGGAAACATGCCAATATGTGTCAGGTGCTAGGGTGTGCCAATGTATGCCACGAAGTTGTATGAAGTGCTAGGGAAACATAAGGGAGCACTAGTTTCAAATGCATGGAAAAGAATGACTAAGAGTGTGTGACAAGGAGTGTCATCAAGTTCTAGGTCTGCTAGGGAGGCAACAACAACGTATGTTAGGTGGTGCCAAGAAATGTTAGAGTGTTAAGGCGACATGCCAGGGTATGCCAATGCATGTCAGGGTGTGCCAATGTGTGTCAGGGTGTGCCAATGTGTGTTAGGGAGTGTTAGGGAGTATGACATAAACATAAAGGAAAACTAGTTCAAAATGCATGGAAATGAATGAATAAGAGTGTATGATAGGGAGTCTCAGTGAATTCGAAGTGTGCTAAGGAGGGAGTGACAAAGTTATATGCTAGGTAGTTCCAAGGCATGTAAGAGAGCCATGACATGTCAAGGAGTGGTATAGTATGATAGGGAGTGCTAAAGCATGCCATGGCATGCACGAAATGCCAACTTGTGCCACATAGTGCTAAGGGATTGTTAGACATGGCAAGTGCTATGCCATGTTAAGATGTAAGCTATGTTGCTTAGTTGTTTTATAGACATGGTTAGACATGAGCCTTGACTTGGTAACTTCTTAAGTGAGATGAGCTAAGATTTGGCACGGATAGCCTAAGATGAGTTATAGGCCATTCCTAGGTGAACAAGGGAGTATAGTTGTAGTAACTATAACTTGGTCAAGATGTTGTAGTCAAGGTAGGAGTTGATTGGTTCCCAAGTCATAAAACCAATAAGGGTAGTTATGAGGGCATGATTGCTAAGGAGTGCCAAGGAATGAAAAAGTGTGATAACACATGCCAAATAATGTCAATTCATGTCTAGGAGTGCTGGGGAGTGTGATGAGTGTGAGGGCATCACAAGGGAGAACTAGGTCAAAGTGCCTAGAAACAAACAAATAAGAGTGTCTTCGAGATGTCCCAAGGATTAGGTGTATTAGGATACTTTCATATTAGGACTTGCAATAAGTAAGCCTATGATTACAATAAGGGGATGGAAAAAGCAATTTTAGACAAAGGGAGACTTTTGTCTAGCGACAACACTATTTTTCAATGACTTGGTTGGGTTCCAAAGTCACAAAAAAAGTAAGGCTATTTATGAGGGCATGACAAGTAGGGCGTGCCAAGGCATGTAAGGAATGCCAGGAAGTGATAACACATGCTAGAAATTTCCAAGGGATGTTAGTCATTCCAAAACATGCCAAGTGCTAAGGCATGCCAAGAGTTGTTAGGTGCTAGGGTGTGGCACCAACGCATGCTAGGGAGTGCCAAGGAAACATAAGGGAGGACTAGTTTCAATTGCATGTAAATTAATGAAAAAGAGTGTGTGATAGGCAGTGCTAGCAAGTTTTGGGTGTGCTAAGAAGGCATTGGCAATGTATGTTAGGTAGTTTCAGGGAAGCACAAGCAAGGACAAGTTTCAATTGCATGGAAATGAATGAATAATAGTGTATGATATCGAGTGTTAGGATATTCTAGGTGTGCTAAGGAGGAATTTCTGGATAAATTTTCGGAGGGTTTGGAGAAAATTTTGTGTTTTGGTGCTGACTTGCAATTTTTTGTCTAGCAGCATAGCGAGCTCATGCTTTGCTTCCTCCTTAGGGATCCAAATGATGTAAAATTAGAACTTTTGGAATGTTTATAACCCCATCTCATACCCCATTTTCCCACTTTTCTGGTCTAAGGCTTAGGTTTTGAGAAATTTGCGAAAAAGAGACCAAAAATCACCTTTCTTCCACTCCCTTTCCATTTTGTTGCGCACCTGGAGACACCTTGGGAGAATGGCCATATCTCAGCCAAAAATTGGTCATTTTGAGTGAAACAATACTCTAAAGATATACACACTCTCCTAGACTTCTAGAAACAACATCTAATCTAGATTTAGACTTCCAGAAGGAACTCAAAAATTTCCTCCAATAGCTCACTATACACTTGGAAATTTATGAGATTTTTGTAAAATTTTCACGATGGGATTTTTTGCAATTCCTAGTTTAACTCTGCAAAAAATCAAAAGGGTGAAGTAGATGAATGTGAGGGGTAAAAGTAAATGTAAATAATGGGTTGTTAGTATTTATAAGTTGTTTTGATGTAAATTTGACCTCATTTATGAGAGAGGTTGGAGTCAAAGTTAATTGTAGAAGTCCTTTTTAACTTCCCTAGACATTAGGGTTTGGTTATAACACCTCATGGAATAGTTCTTAGAGTCATTGATTCAACCCCTAAGAGTGGGCATATGTCTTTTTGGTCTTTATGTATCAGTTTCTCAGTGGTATAATGGGTTGGATTTCAGAGGAGAGAACTATTGTAGCTTGTACTTGGATATTTTTTGTTAACCAAAGGACACAATTTGCAACGATTATCTAGAAATTCATGTCCAGTAAGTTTGTGATGTGAATTTTTCTATGTTATAGCTTTATATGAAAGATATTAAAATTTTATTTCCATTCATAAATTATTCAATGGTTTTCCTTACATTTTATAAACAAATTTCTTTGCATAAAGTTCTTTTTTTGATGGAAAAATCATTGTGTTACTTTATTTATTTCTTAATGAATTCATGTTTCATGCTCATTAATACCTTTCACTTCTTATAAACACTATGCTACACTAGAAAACCCTAAGATACATCACAAAAGTAATGCTACCTTTCTCCTTTCTATATTTTTTGTTGTAACCCTTTCATCCTCTAACCTAGATACTTGGTTTTTCTCCCTTATCCAACAATAAAACCTTGAATTTTCCAAAACCCACTTGAACCTAGCTATTTAGCCTAAAATTCTTTACATTCCAGTCATCTCTTTGTGTTCATTTCATAGACAGAGCCCTCTATGGTTTGGTAGGACTAGCTACCAAACTAAGAGCTTGGTCTGTGATTACCTTCGTTGATCTCCTCATTAGCCTGGGACATTATGGAGGACACTAGAGGGCATGAGAACTAGGGAGTGCCAAGGTGATCTAGTGTACGTAATGTTCCCAAGTCATGGAAAAATTTAATTCTAGTTGTAATGTCATGACTGCCAAGGTGTGTTAGGGAATGCTAGGGCATGCTAGCATGTGGTAGATAGTATGAAGACATGTCAAACAAGATAAGATGTTCCAAGTGAAAAGGCATGCCAAGATGTGCAAGGGTGTGACAATGCATGCCAGGGACTATCAAGGAAACAAAAGGGAGGAGAAAGTTAAACTACAAGTAAATGAGAACATAATAGGGTTAATAAGTCATTAATTTACCTTCAAGGGTATGCTAACACATGATAGGGGAGTTTTATGCTATGCTAGGGCGTGCCAACATGTGCTTGGGCATCCTACTCATGGCAAGATGTTCTAGGTACAAAGATGTTCCAAGATATGCGAGGTGCCAAGGAATGTTAGTGTACTATTCCAAAACATGTTAAGGTGTGCCATAAGTGTTGAGTAGTGCTAGGTTTATCCCATTAATAGAACTGATAGATCTTGATTATGTATTAAATAATATAGTTCCTACACACACTAGTGGAACTTTATTTAAAGGAAATTTGCTAGATAATAAACCTAATAGAGATGAATCATGTGCTGACTCATAGGAAAACTATATTCTTATGACTCGAGTGAAATGATACACACTAATTAATTCTTAACAAATTGACTAACTATTATAACCACTATGACCTTGGACACATAGTAAAAAAGATCCACAACAATGGTCTTAAATCGTTATCTTTTGAAAAAAATATAGTAACAAATACACAACTTCATAAAAAACTCATTGGAATGATCAATGATGATGAACATTTTTTGACTGTCACCAAAAGTAACCAAAAAGAGCATTGGTGAGGGTCAATAAAATATCGTCACTAGAAGTGTCACCAAAAAGAGAATTAGTGATGGGTCTTTAATGACCCTCAACAAAAGTGTCACCAAAGAGAAATTTGGTGACGGGCCTGTAATGACCCTCACCAAAAGTATCATTGAAAATGGATTTGGGGACAAACCTTAAAGGACCATCACTATATACACTTAAAACAATGATTTTTTAAAGACCATCACCATATGTGACATTGGTGAAAGACCTTAAAGGTCCATCAAAGGTATGAAGCATCATGAAAAAATCATTGGAATGATCAATGATGACGAACATTTACTAAACATCACCAAAAGTGACCAAAAAGATCACTCATGACGGTTAATAAAATATTGTCACGAGAAGTTTCACCAAAGAAAGAATTAATGATGCACCTTTAATGACCCTCACCAAAAGTGTCATTGAAAACGGCTTTGGTGACAAACCTTAAAGGACCATCACTATATACACTTACAAACAATGCCTTTTCAAAGACCGTCACCATATGTCACATTGGTGACGAACCTTAAACATTGGTCATAGGCATGACCCTCACCAATGAACTTTTTTCTTGTAGTGATTAGTCATTGTCTGCACATCATATGGCCTAGCAATATTCCGAAGGGAACACAGAACAAACATTTCTACAAATTGAGCGTGATCTGATACCTCCGACATGTATCTAACATCAATCCTAGGCTAGCTACATGGCATTTCACCAGCCCAAACACCATCCAGTCGTCAAAGTATACCTCCATAAACTTGTGAATGAAGTCCTTAAATGTCACAATGACCACGCGTGAAAGGATCGTTGACGCATTCTTCAATCTAAAATGCATTACAATATACTGGAAGCAACCCTATTCTATGGTGAAGGCCATATTACTTCTATCCCTCGGCGTGATCTTGATTTGATGGTACCCTGAGAACCCATATATGAACGAATAGCCCATCCTCCTAAATTATTCAACACTTCATCAATGAAAGAAGCTAGAAAGGTATCATGTATGCAGTCATAATTCAACTTTATGAGATCTACCTGTATCCTTATTTCATCCTTTTGCTTATTTTCCTGAACTACTATTGGTCTCACCCAATCAGACTCTTCTATTAGCTCAATAATACTCACCACAAGTAGTTTATCCAACTCTAAGTGAACCTTTTCTCTATACTTTGGATTGAGGCCATAAGGCCTCTACCTAATCATCTTCACGTATGGTTTGAATGTAATCTTCATAACTTCCAGGTCGCGTGTTATCCCCTTTATCTCCGAGAACTTCATAGGGAACAAGTCGCGGTATTCATGGAGAAGTTCAATGACCTTATCTACTATTGCATCATCCCAGTAGTCCCAATCCTTGTAAACTTCGGCTCTGCCTCTACCCCAATGTTTACTTGTGTTGTTTTTAGTGATGCGGTGATATATGGATTTTCAATTTATGGTCCTTGAACTTCAAGATGACCTTCAATCTCTAGGATATTATTGTTCCTCGTGTCCTCATCCTCTTCTTTGATAGTCACATTGTAACACTCCAACACATGACTTAGCTAGGTGGTCCAATCCAGGTGTACTCAATCCAAAGGGTCCTATGGTATTCTGAAGACTACTACCTTAACTTCCTACAATGCTTCATTAATGCTTTCAAACCCATCCTCAAAGCTAAACGTCATCAAGAGTCCTTGCTACAAAATGTCCCATTCTTCAATTCCATAGTAGAGCTCTGTTTGCAAGTACTAGTTCATTGGTACTACATACAAAGTATGACAAAACAGATGCATTGATTTAGGCTAAGACTCAACTCCATAAACCTTAGTACACTTGACAAGGTGATCATGCAAGTCATTCTATCCATCATATTTCTTTGTTAGCTGCACTTGTGGGTGACCAAACCTCAATCTCATCATCTTTCTATAAACGTGCCAATCGTCAAAACTGTCTATGTGCGTACCCCACCATCTCGCAAGTGTAGCACATAGTGCCCAATCCAAACCCTGGAAGCGATGCTTATATAACACTTCCCTTTCGAATGAATCAGAAAAATTATCAGTATTAGTTAAACCATCATAATAGGGTAGACTCCTTACATCCAATTACACACAACGCAATGAGTTGGTCATCGTATTACAACACAACGTAGATAATTCATGTAGTCGATTCTATTAGCGCTCCAACTACTCATCTAAATCTGATGTGCATAAGCTTTCACATCCCAGGCAATGTGTGCATATGATGTTGATTCACCCAATCTTGATCTTTCATCGTTATCTTATAAATATGGTCCAAATAATCATCGCTTTCATACTTGTGGACCGGATCAGTCTAGCGCAGACCTTCTTCAAGGACCAATGACACTACTATATGGAGATATTTCATCTCAAATATCATCTTCTGCTTCTTCAAATTGATTAACCCATTCATGTCAATAGCACAATCGATCCCAAGGAGTGCACGCTAGGGATTGTTGTTGTCCACAATCTCTATCACTTCCAAATTAGCCAAAGTGCTCACGCCTTCAATATCAACTACCACTCCCTGCAATCTTCCAGTGGGGATAATTTTCTACAGAATTTCCATTTTTAACTGAATCATAGATCACTACAATGCAGGTCTCCCCATCGTCTCCCATGTCTATTTAGGCAAGACATTCACGTCTAACCCCAGATCTAAAATAACCTAATCCATATCATATTCTCCTATCTTTGCAGTGAGCCTCATCTCATGCCCCATTCTCAGCTTATGCCTACCAAGCTTCTTGACCACACATAGTTTGTCAGTAGCATTTTCTTTTCGGTGCACTTATTGATCAACTCCTCTAGTCCTTTTATAGCCTTGCTATCATGCAATAGCTTCATATAGGTGTTATAGACATATTTTGGCACTTCAACCCCAATCACATATGTTGATAAACCAAGGGATATTTAACCCCTAAAAGTGTTGTTTCATACCCTAAAGGATCATGGCCAACTGATTACATCATTTCCAAGAAGTTCCACCTAAAAAACCACTTAGAACTGGCCAAAATTGGACCATACTAACTCCTGCACTATCAAGGTGTGATGCATACTAGCTCCTACACTAGCCAGGTGTGATGCATACTAAAGAGGCCTTCTGTAGGGTGCGATGAGTGAGAATGGATGAATGGTTGAGATAGTTTTCTAAGTGGATGTTCATGGAATCTTCTAGAAACTTCTCCTATGACACTTGCCTTTCTGAACTCACCCAGGGATGAGTAAGAGATCAATGAAATCTCCAAGTGGAACCAAGAACTATCATTGGAATGACAGTAATAAAAAACCCAAAGCTACCTCACACCCTTGCCGACATCTATAAATAGATCCCTCATCTGAGAGATCTAGAGGCTGGAATTTTGTAATTTGTAAGCAAGTGTTGTTAGTTTGTCTTTGAGAGAGAACATTGTATTGTTGGGTGATCTTGATTTTCATATGGTGAAGAGGGCTTTGATGGTGGGAGGATGATGTTGGACTAGACAACTGGGTTGTCATCCTCTCTTCTATCATTAATAATGTTCTTTGAGTTTTCCTCCATATAATCGTGTATTTGTGAATCTTTTTATTTGTGAATGCAATTGTATGATCAATGTATTTCTGATTATGCATTGTTTATGATATTATAGATTGAGATGATTTGATGTTGTTTTGTTACTTTGTCTCTACAGGTATTCTCTAAGTGGGAAAAGTAGGAGAGGAGTTGCAAGCTCTATCCAGGGAGAGAGAAATAAAGCAAGGATTCAAGCGGAAGATCCAGGTTGATCCCTTTACTTCTCTCTCATTGTTTGTTTGTAAGATAGTTACCAATCTTAGTGGGACTAACAGATAAAAAAGACACTAGTTTTCTTGGAAACAACAGGCGATCCAAAAGATACATTTCCTTGTGATGCATTAAAGAATTACATATTAAGCTGGCATTTAACCATGAAATTACGAGTGCATAAAAGAAGAGGAAGAGAAGAATAGCAATTCATGAATATAAGACACAAGATTGATATCAAAGTTCATCTAGGAGTGACTACGTCTCCGGGCCCTACTCGAATTAATGGCGAGGCCCTCTTTTCATTATATGGAAAAATAATGAAAGTGCATGAAAAGTCAAAATCATGACCTTATACCTCCACAATGGAAGAAGCCCGAAAATTGCAGATCTCTGAAGGAGAAACGTGCAACACCATTAAGTTCATGGCATCGAGAAAACCTAAAACCATATAAAATTTGTCGAAAACTGACAAAGTGAAAATTTGCCCCTGTCAAGAAATTGCTCAGATCAGGGTTCCACCCCCTCTCTGCACCACTTAGGGTTCCACCTACATAGAAATATGTGCCTGCCCTTGGGCTCCTCCCAATGCACTTAGCAAAAGGGCTGATATATCTCTTGGTGGGCATATTACCCAATGAGGGTTGTTGGGCATAATGGTTATATTAGAAATTCATTGAGGAGGGGTCAAGTGGTCAATCCCTGCCCCTCCCATTTTTAATACATTATGTTTTTTTTATTGTTTTAAACTAGGTGGTGGGTCCACTATTTTGTTGGCCCATGCGCCTTTTTTGCCAACTTTTTTGTACACATGGGAGGTGGAGAGTGTGGCAGGGTTGACAACCCGTGACCCTACATATTAATATAATGTTCTGGGTTGGTGGTTGCTGGGGGTGATGGGGTCATGGTTGCCCACCCATACTTAACATTAATGTGATTTAATTGGGGATCGGCTGGTGGGGGTCATGGCTTGTTGGCCAAAATAAAAGAAATTTCTTTTATATATAGACATGTTGCATCTGACGGAGGTGGCATGGGTCATGGCCTGCCACCTATAAATAAATAAATAAATAATATATACATAGAATATAATATAAAATATATATTATATAGATATATATATATATAATATATATATATAATATTATATAGATATATTGTTATATATTAAACAAGTATCCATTTTTGAAAATTCTCAAAATTGACCCAAGGAGACAATTTAATCAAGACACAAATTCAACAGAATTTGGCCCACGTTGGCCAAAATTCGGTGACCAGATTTTTTCCAAATTACTGCCTTCTTAAGCCTGCCCAGTCACCCAAGTCAACCCTAAACTTTGATTGCTCATAACTTTCGCATAGAGACTTAGTTTAATGAATCGTTCACACCACCACAATCATGGTGATGAGATCTTCAACATGAACATGGTTGGAGCACAATCCAAACAATTTGATTTATGACCGTTCATGAGTCCTCTTGGACTTTTGCATGTGTCTGGAGCCGCCTACATTAGCAGGTCTCCAAGAAAGTAGTAAGAATGGAAGGGCCCATCTCTTAAGTTGGCTTATCCTCACTTCCTAAGGTAGAGGCCTCAACAAAGCTTTTATTTTCTTCCATAAACGTTTCCCTTGTGCATTCTAGATCAAACCTGATCTCCTTTTCTAGTACTTTGTAGACCCACTCACCTTCCTCAGTCTGCTTACCCTTATATTCACTAGTTGTCATTCAACTACTCAGCACAATATTCACCTTACGATCCTCCTTGCAAGGCTCATCCCTCATCATCTGCAAATTCTGAGTCAGCTGTTGAGGTTGTGCCCCCTTTTCATGTATCTTAGCTAATAATACAGGGCAATCCTATGTCGCATTGTCAAACAGAGTACAATATCAGCATGAAAGATGTGTCAGATCAAGCAGTATTGTGCGTAGTGGTCTCAGTCCTCCATAGTTTTAACAAATGACCTGTCCCCAACCTCTACTAGGTCCTCCTCCACCTCGACCTTGTCCGCGCCGCATATGTTTGCCCCGCAGTCCCCCAACACCTTGTAGTGGCCCAGCTTCTCCCTGAACCCAAAATGTGGGTGTTATATCTATCATCAACTCGTAACTATGGAAATTATGCTCATCATGACCTACCAATTGATAGAAGTTGTAGAAGAGTCATTGCAGTGTCTGTACAAATTTTTGTAGCAAATGGAAATTGTCTGTTGCATGTTTTCCAGCTACCTGACAAATAACACACCATAGCATGGGTCGTGTACCCATCCCTGTTGGAGCTTTTAGCCTCAGAGGCATTGGTCCCCCTACTACAACATAATTTACAAAGATTGGACAATGATCTTTGTCATGTACCTCACTTTTGCACTTCATGCACCGAACTTCTTCACGCACCTCTAATCGAGTTGTTCTATATTTATTTACACTCTAAAATTCTAGGCATGGGTTCCTCAACTATACGTGAGTCTACTGAACCCCCCTGGGTGTCTCATGCAATCTCATTGCAATCTCCAGGGCTTTTGACTACGTTCCAATATTTTTTGTGACAAAGCAACCCTTAGATGAGGCAGGATCGAAGCCAAAAATAATTGGTGGTGCTATGCATCCATAAGATTCATATTGGCTTCACAAATTGTGCACTTCAACCTCTGATCCAAATCCCAAGGTGTCTTGAAAGGGTTCATCATGACCTCCTTGATTCCCACAATTGACTGAGCTTCATATTTGGGCCAACTAAATTCCTTATTCAGTGCAGTCTGAATATTTGCTAATGTAGTCATCGGATTATAACTGGCATACATTCCTACAAAGTGGTAACCAATGATTCTTTATTCATCTAATCATTTATAATACCCTGAGCTTCCCATACAGCCTTTGTGATGAACCAAAATTGTTCTGGGTCCTCAGTTCCTAATCACTTCAATAGAGGGTAGTTTACTGAATTTCCCATACTGGATTGTGGCAGAGGTGGCGGTGGTGTGGTTGAAGGCGTATGCAATTGGGGTGAATATGGAGGTGGTGTGGTGGATGGGGTAATTATCCAGATGGCTCTAGAGAGACACATAGGATAAAGAGGGCTCGAAAATCAAAGTGACCAGAATGCTTTTGAGTTATGGCCAGAGCATAGATCTCGTTATCCTAATCACGATGGTGCAAACAGTTTGTAAATCCATGTCTAAATGAGGAAGATAGATGTAGTCAAAGTTTTGGTTGACTTTTTCTGACTCGGCGGGCTTAAGGAGGAAGCATCTTGGACAAAATTCGGCTATCGGATTCCAGCCAACCTGGCTCAGATTTCAGGTGAATATGTGGCCTGTTTAATTTGACTCCTTTGGTCAAACTTTTGAATTTTTGAAAAGGCCTTATTCTATTAAAAAAAAAAAAAAAAATTAAAAAGAGGTTGCGGGCCAGAACCCCCACCACCCCATGCCTCTCTATTATAATCATGTGTATCAAACGGATAATCTAGTGGGAAATGAAACCACGATCGGTGCAATGGTCGACCCTGCCCACACGGCGGCCCCACGTTGAACCCCAAAAACAACACAAACCAATTAATAAATGTGCACAACCTTAAACCTTAAACCCACCCTTTTAAGTCAAACGAGTTACAGGATGTATGGGGTGGGCTACCCAATGTGGGCCAGACCCCCACCCCCCCAAAAAAAAAAAATTAAATACATGCGGTTTTGTTAAATTGTAAGGTGTAAAAAAAAGGGAGGGGTGGGGTTTGACCACTCGACCCCTACTCAAAAAATGTTTATAATTAACCAATGCACCAACCAACCCCACATGGGAATATCTGCCCAGATTTTATATAAACCTATTTTTTTCAGTGTAGCTAGGGAGCATGGAGGAACCAGGAGCGGACATGGAATTCAAGGCGACATTTTTTTAATTAAATTTTAATGCAGGTGGAACCATGACTGAGTGAAATTTCAAGGAGGGTGAAATTTTTACAGTGTCCAAACTAGACAAACTTTATGTTGATCTTACACCTCTTAGTGACATGAGCCCGATGGCAATCATTTCCCTAATCTGAGCAACCGATTTGCAGAGGACCCGGAGGAGGGAATCTTTGAGGAATCTAGGGGGAATATAAAATATTCTTAAGCCCCAGATTTTCACTTTCTCAGAATTCAAAAATTTAACAATCAATTTTGCACTATTCCATGCCACAAATTTGATGCTGCATTCAAATTTTCGATTTGCTCAGTCTATGTTTTAGCCACTTTCTAAGTGCAGTGCAGGTGTCAACATTCATGTGCGAGCAACCATTTCCATGAGATTTGACGCTGCGAGATTGATGGCATGAACAACTTCAGCAGTTTGACATCTACTTCTTCAGATGGTCCCTGTATATGAGGTATATGCAATGTATTCATGTACTTCCTATGCTATGCATTGTGCTGCACAAATCCCTATTTGATGTTTGAAGAGGGATCTTGTTTCTTCCTTGTTTTCATGATTCCTACTTGATGTGATGCAGAATCATTCGTGAGATTTACTTGTTGTCATGATTCGTCATGCTTTATTTGAGATCCCTTTGTTGTATGTTGATGGGATACTCATGTGTTGCCATGCATGATTACATTGAGATCCCTTTTATTCCATGTTTGTGGGATGCTCTTTATCATCATGCATGAGTTTATGTTATACTGATAGGAGTCCTTTTGACTAAGAATTCCTATAGTGGAACATCTCTTGGAGCCACCCCTACATGAGGGAATCTTCCTTGTATGATAATGACATCATCTCTTATGTACGTCATCACTATTGACAACACTTAATGTAGCAGCCTACACCATCTTGACATTAGGGTCCGAAAATGTAGTCCCTCATGGAAAAACTCTGTTATCAACGTCTTGAGTTTTATGTTTCCGATGATTGTCATGTTATTCTTCTTTACAACATTCACATGTATTCAGTTATGTTCTTTTAAAAATGAAATTTAACACATAACAAAAGTAAAAGGTCTTGGAAGGGTCCTTTGGCACACCTAGACCTAGATCAAGTGGTATCAAAGCAATATTTGTGAATTGTAAGCGTGAACAATGGAACATGTAGCAACAGAGGATGAAAAAGCGATATACGAGACCATGCTTAAAATTTCCAAAAGATTGGAAATAATGCACGAAACTCTACAAAAAGTGATAGAGGAAAAGGAGCAATGGTAGCTTTATTTGCAAGCCATGGAAGAGGCCCTGGAAGAACTAAAGTGCAACAACCAAAATATTCAATAAGAGAACATTGAATTGAATATACTTCTAAATGAAGAGAAAGAGGAAAGGAAAAGTTTCCTATGACAACTGCAAGAAAAGGATGAAACCCTGGAAACGCTGCAGCGTGGCCCATCTGAGGTAAAAAGTAGTTCTCTGAATTCATGTATGTGTCGTGATGATTATTTTGTTGTTTTTGAAAATCATACCACAGGAATTGGCTCCAAATTGTTGAAGAGAATGGGGTATGAAGGAAAAGTCTTGGGTGTTAATGGCTAATGCATTGTCAACCCCCTCAAGGTAGAAGAATTACCTTGTCAGGAAGGACTTGGATATGTTAGAAAGGATGTTAGGGAATGCACTGAGACAACTAGTGAACCAACAACAATAGATGATGAGAAGCTCGCATCAGTTCTTTCCAAATCGACAGAGGAGGTAAACACTGTTGATTTTTCTTTTGGTTTGGTCTTCATATAGTATGATTTTTTTTGGAGATTTGGAGATTCCAATTACAGGGAAAAACATGAGGCTCCTTACTAGGATGAGGCATAAGGAGGAAGAAGAACTTGGGGTTAATAACTAAGGCATAACTCAACCTTTGGTGGTTGCGCATAAACATCAATTTTCAGGCATGGGATATACAAAAGGAGAACGCCTGAAGGTGTTAGATTCGTTTTAGACATCGTCGAAATAGTTGAGGAAAGAGAATGATGGGAAGACATCCCCATCATCCTAGGAGAGTGCCCATGGTAGGGAAAGAGCCAAGGCAAGCTCTCATCACCATAATTACATCAGGAATGCCAAGGAGAGGTATAACCAGTTTTGACATTCAAATGTTCATTTCAATTATGATCATGTTGTTAATGATGAAGGTAAAACATGGCATCGAAAAGCATGTACCTTTTCTAGATTACATAACCATACATTTTCTAATTGTTGTAAAAGAATGGCAGCACACAAAAGGAGGAGGAATGAACGACCCTCTCAATAGCAGGTAAAGAAACATGTTAAATAGATCTGGACAAAGAAAATGTATTGCAGGCATTGCAACAGAAGTAGCCATAAAAGAGCCACTTGTTGGAGGCTCCATCTAGAGTAGCGCCTTAAAGACAAAGTGTCAATGCATGAACCAGATGAAATGATTGTTCAACGAGGAAAATCACCACCAGGAGGCAACCCATTGACAATGATAAGTGAAAAAGGTCTTCTAGATATGTTAGCTTGTCATGGTCGTGCTTTTGTAAATCATTTGTTACGTTTTAAAATGTAAAAGTGATGATGTGTTTTCCATGACTTGTTCAACAACAATGATGTCTGGTCTTATTTTGTGTTTCATGATAAACTATGAAAGTGATGTCGTGTCAAAGAAACAATATTTTTTGGCCTTATCATTTAGATCATGTGTTGCAGTGATGATGTGTTTTCCATCACTTGTCGAAGCAACAATGATATTTTGGCTAGCGTATTGTGTCGATTTCGATGTAAACTTGCCCAACGAATATGTGTTATAAACTCGTGACAACCATCGGATGCTTGGGTCATTATTTAGTCATGTTAGACAAGCATGTAATTTGCAAAATCAATGTACTACAGGTTGAGATTGCAAGTATCGGCTCATCGCTTAAGGCTCCGAAGAACAAAGGGGAAGGAGAGGGAAGTAAGGGAAGTTAGAGGCAGCGAAAGTTTTGGTTTACTTTTTCTAACTGGGTAGGCTTAAGGAGGAAGCATTTTGGAAAAAATCCAGCCACCAGATTCGAGCCAACCTGGGCCAAATTCCAGGCAAATTTCTAGCCTTTTTAATTTTACTTCTTCAGTGAAATTTTTGAATTTTTGAAAAGGCCCTTATTATACTAAAAGTTAATATATATATATTATAAAGGAGGTGGTGGGCGACCACCCCCACCACCCCACACCTCTATATTATAAGCATACATATCAACTAGAGAAACTAGTGGGAATTGAACCCATGGCCACTGGGAGTGTCAGCCTCGTCCACGCGGCGGCCCCACGTTGAACCCCAAAACCAATGCAAACCAATTAATAAATGTGCCCAAACTTAAACCTTCAATGTGCACTTTTAAATCAAAAAAACTTACGAGATGTATGATATGGGCCACCGAATATTGGCCCCAGCGCCCCGCCCCCAAAAAAAAAAATTTAAATACATGTAGTTTTATCAAACAATAATGCATAAAAAAAAGGGAGGGGTGGGGTTTGACGACCCAACCCGTCGTCAAAAAATGCTTATAATTAACCACTGTGCCAGCCACCTCCACATGAGAATATCCACCCAGATTTTATATAAAATAAGGTTTCTCAGTGTGCTTAGGGAGCATGGAGGAACCAAGAGTGGGCACAGAATTCGAGGCAACATTTTTTAATTAATTTTTAATGCAGGTGGAAACATGACTTTGCGAAATTCCCAGAAGGGTGAAATTTTTGTTGTGTCCAAATTGGACAAACTTTATGTCGATCTTACACCTCTCAGTGACAGGAACCCAAGGGCTCTGTCAATTTCTTGATCTGAGCAACCGATTTGCAAAGGACCCGAAGGATGGAATCTTTGAGGAATCTACAGGGAATCTAAAAGATTCCTTAAGCCCCATATTTTTACTTTCTCATAATTCAGAAATATGGCAGTCGATTTTGCATTATTTGATGCCACAAATCGAATGGTGCATTTAGATTTTCCATTTTCTCATTAGATGTTTCAACCACTTTTCTAAGTTGAATGTCGATGTTAGCATTCATGTGTGAGCAACCACTTCATGAGATTTGATGCCATGAGATTGATGGCGCGAAAAACTTCAGCAGTTTGGCATCTACCTCTTCAGAGGGTACCTAGATGTGAGGTATATGTAGTGTATTGACGTACTTCCTTTGCTATGGATTGTGCTCCACAAATCCCAATCTCATGTTTGATGAGGGATCTTGTTTCTTCCTTTTTTTCATGATTAATGCTTTATGTGATGTAGAATCATTTGTGAGATGTACTTGTTGTCATGATTCATCATGTTTTATTTGAGATCCCTTTGATGTATGTTGATGGGATACTCATGTGTTTCCATGCATGATTTCATTGAGATCCCTTCTGTGCCATGTTGGCGGGATGTTATTTATCATCATGCATGAGTTTACATCATACTGATAGGAGTCCTTTTGACTGAGTGTTCATGTAGCGGAACATCTCTCGGAGCCATTCATGTGTGAGGGAATTTTCCTTGTATGATAGTGACATCATCCCTTATGTACATCATCACTATCGATAGCATTTAATGCTGTGGCCTACATTGTGTTGACATCGGGGCTCGAAGACGTAGTCCATCCTGGATGAACTCCATTATCAATGTCTTGAGTTTTATGTTGCTGATGATTGTCATGTTCTTCTTCTTTAGAACATGCAGATGTATTCAATTATGTTCTTTTGAAAATGCAATTTAACACATCATGGAATTAAAAGTTCTTAGAAGGGTATTTTGTCACACCCAGACCTAAGACATGTATTCATGGGAACCCTTGTCTTATTAGTTCAATAATTCTCTATGGAGAAGATTGTTCTGCTTCCTCGTCATCACTTAGAAGAGGTCCAATCAATGGGTTGTATTCAAGACCTATTTTCCCTTTATTCCTGGAGGTCTTTCCACTTCGTGTAGCTCCAAACATCAAGGTAGCTGCATAACCTTCTTTCCACACAAAAGCATCTTAATCTAGGTATTTAAATATATTATTAGTTATGTCACAACCCTTTGAAGAAGTGACATTCTGCTTTGTTGTAACTAATTGATGTATTGACCACGAACTCTGCAATGAACCCTCGTATGATACGATCAAGCCAATGATTAACAATGTGTTTGATCCTATCTTTAGAGACTTCTAGTCTCCATACTCGTACAATTTAACTGGGAAGGAAGAAAAGAAGATCTTGCGTATCTCTATGTACAGATATCAGTCCAACCACTATTCTTTTGTCAATCGTGGATTACTGTTCTCTTATGTCGCTAATTCGTGAATGTTTCTATCCAACCAATCTTCTGTCTCCTTCTTAGTTGGATTCCAGTTATGTGACATCACACATCTCTTTACGCAGATCACAGACTCAGCAACAGAACCATTTTTTGGCTTGATGGGCCCTAACACAGGTTCAACATTAATTAGCCAAGCAAATCCCTAGACTACTGGCCTTTTTTGCAGCAATCTGGAGAGCGCGAACTGAAGTCTCACTCAAAGTAGTATGGGGTGATGCAGAAACTAAGTTTCTACACCCAGAGATGGTAGTGATGTTGTTTTATACCCTAGTCCTTCCTTTCTGTAAGTCAATAAGCCATTTAGGGCTTATCGATATACATCTCTTATTCGCTCTTCAGACCTCCGCGAAGTTCTATGATCGTCCTTCTCATACCTTAGATAGGTGGATCAGACACTCAGGTACCTCTGTAATTACTTCAACTATTGTATTTACCCAGATTAGCGTAAGTAGTGGATAACTTTACCATTTATTACGATTATCTTCGCATAAACATATATTCTTGCTTGCATTCATGAAATAAAGTAAAACATATAGATTCACACATCAATATAGCATTAAAACATAAACCAAGTATTCGTCATAACATAATCACATGCATTTATAACAGAAGTAAAATAGCTCATACATAGATAATCCTAGAAAATTCTCTTTATTGATTTTTAGGTCATCCTTACAATTCCAACTACCATGCACACACAGCTACAGGGGTCCGTGCACTAAACTACAGACTTCTACTCTAGGCCTCTGTGCACAGAGATGCAGAGCCTCTTTCCTATGCTAAGACTCTTTGCTCTTAGCTCTCATAGACCCATTACATAAAACATAACAAGACTCCCCTAAACATTGCAAAAGCTTACCTTATACTCTTCTAAGACTTCCCCTTTAATACAATCCCATGGTCTACAGACTATGGGTGGATCTCTTGAAGCCCACACAAATTACATAAACTAAGGGTCGAAACCCTTATTGACTCTTTACATCTTCACGGCCACAAAATGTGGAGACTTTACATTTATTATGAGAAAATTGCACGTTTTGCCCCAAAACTTGGGATTTTAACCTAAAAAATGACCTTAGGGGACCCGTTCCCAACACCCCCGCATCACATAGCATTCTGGATGAAGAAATCGGGTTCTAAGATCCCCCAATACTACTTCGAGCGAGACTGTAGCCCGTGCTAAGAAGGCTTTTTCTGAAAGGGCTGATAATTTATGGTTTTGTTGCTTAGCACGGCTAACTCTGAACCTAGGTCCAATCCCCCTCAAGCCAACAAATAGTTCCATTGTTAGGACTAGGATCTATCTAGGATGTGTGATGTGGCGTCCATCAAGACTAATTAAGAAATGAATCGAGAAGTCGATAGATTGGAAGTTGAACAAGTTTGTAGCTCAGGGGAATCATAATCCATGCTTATCAAAATAAAAGTGGTTACATAGATATCTCTACACAGAAGTGCATCAGGTTTTGTTTTCAACGTTCCCATGTGAATTACATGACTGGCTATCAAAATTAGCAGATAGCAAACCTACTTGTAAGCACGAGGATCGTATTGTGTGGACTTCAAATTTAATCCAAAATCTAGAAGTATCTAATTATAAGGTTGTAAATGCTGTTTATTATTGGATTGATAGTATCTTGGGTGGTTTAACTACTGAATTTGCAATTGATTAATTTGTGTCTTATAACGAAGCTGAATGTTGATTCTTCAAAGGTGACAGAGGTAAGTACCTAAAATCACTAAAAGCCTGGGTTAAGATGTTGTTGTGTGAAAAAGGGGTTATTCCTTTACATTAATGTTTAAGAGAAGTCAGACTAGAATTACACGAAGTGGAAAGTGATTCGGTGTAGATCTAGACAAATTCATCAAGAGTGAATACAGTCCTTTATTAGGAGAGCCTAGAAGTGAAAAAGAAAGAAGTAGCCCTTGTACACCAAGAGGTGCATCAAAATCAGTAGACCAGGATGCATAGAATTCTGCATCCATCCACTCCACCTACACCATCACCAACTATGCCTCCACCTCTACCTCTGCTATTGAGTATGGCAAATACATGGAAGACGCTTGTATTTAGGGGTCAAGGATCACATGATGCTGATCAGTTTTGGTTTATCACAAAATCTGTGTGGTAGGAACAACACGTCAACGACGATGACATGAAGAAAGCATAACTTGTTATAGTGCCACAGGACATAGTGATAACCTAGTACATCAGATATAGTACGACTCATCCATTTGCTTCATTAGCTAACATGAAGGATGTGTTGAACACAAAATTTAGGAAGTTGAAGTCGCAAGCTCAGTGTGTAACTAAAATAAAGGAGATCAAGTAGAGGGTTAATGATTCAGCATGGGATGTATATTAATAACTGAAGTGTTCACTGAGCCAAGCTAGTCTTTAGATTCTAGATGAACAACATAGGGGCTGCTACATAGTTACACTATTAACTCACTTAATATTTTTATTATCTCAACTAAAGGTTGGGTCTTAGGCTAAAGCATTGGAGATCGTGATGAATCTAGAGGCTTCGCCAATCGAAGACACGAATATAGGAGTTCAAAATATCCAATCGTAGTTAACAAGGTTGCATATGGAGTTGCGGGATGTGAAGAAGGGAACCAAGGTTAAATAGGATGTGAAGTTTGGTGCACAAAGTTCAAGACTGAAGGTCATCATAAAGACCAATGCCTTATATTTTAGGATTATATAGCTATAGGAGGTCCTTTCCCATTGAAGCTAGAATATTCCATTGGATCAAGTACCAGTGCAAGGACCTGATGTGATAAGGGGCACAGGATTGCAACGTTCTACATTGGATGCAGATCTGACTTCGCAGTGGATTCTTGACTTCTTGGGAAGGAGGTGAATCTTTGTATTACTTTGAGGATGGAGGTCTGAGCCTCTAGACTCCCTAGTTGTGGAGGAAGGAATCATATCATTTTATTTGTTGGTTGAGAAAATGTGTATGTGGATATGTGATTATTATAAATACTATAATGAGTTATGTCATAAAGCTCCACTATGGGGTATGTTTTCGTGTTGTCATGATATTATGTTTTAGGAAATGGTCATTGTAAAATGGAAACGAGCTATGCTATAAATCTCCATGGGTGATATACGTTGTTGGTTATAGGTGTCACTGAACACCAAGGACAGTGTTACCACAATAGGTAGGGGTCTGTAACAATCCTAGTGAAAATTCCATGTAAAAATATATAAATAGCATGGATGATGAGACACGTATTCCAAGATTAGTGGTCGACAAGACATCCTAGTCGATGTTCTTTTGGTTTTTTATGGAAAAGGAAATGGGTAAGGCATTAAAGAGGAAAAAAATTATTTTGGCACATTTATTTATGAAAATAATGGAAATGAAGAGAAAAAGTAGGTGAAAGGTCATAGGTAGCATGTGAGGAGGAAATTGAAGGAAACTATTGGAAATTGAAGAAAATAGATGCCTCATTAAAAAAATGCTTGTGAGGATCGGCTGGAAAGATTTTTTCTAAGACGTGGTCAGTTCATTGTTGGAGTTGACTCTCATTGTTCTCTTTCTCATGCTCTTCGACACTTAGAGTTTTCTTGGAGCACTCTTGGAGGGTGTGGCATACTTGGATTCTTGAAGAAAGAAGGCAAAGGAAGAGGAGGAAAGTGAAACGGGGCAACAGTATAAGAAGTTACATCAGATTTTCTTGCATGTACCAAGTTCCATGTATCTTTCATTCTCTAGTTTTGGCATGCATGGAGCATGCATGTGGTTTATTGGTTGTGATCTATCATTCGCATGGAGGGTTGCTTGGATTGGTAATGGATTGCCTCTCCTTGCCATCTTTTGGATAACCATGGAGTTTGTGGGTTTATTTCCTTGTTTTATTTTGATTGGCTCTCATGTTTCCTTATCCTGGGTTGACTTATTAGTTCTTGGAAGCCTTGTAACAGTTTGAACTAAGTTATTAGTCTTGGAAGCCCTGGTTGGACAAATTCTCTAGAAGCCCTGTAACAAGTTAGGATGAGTTATTAGTCCTAGAAGCCTTGGTTGGATGTACGTTCTAGAAGCCATTGGTGGGTTGAGTTACTAGTCTTGGAAGCTTTGGTTAGAAAAATGATTTGGAAGCCCAACAATAGTTATGGGTTGAGTTGCTAGTCCTGGAAGCCTTGGTTGGGTAAACACTCTGGAGTCTAGTAGCATCCATGTATTGAGTTACTAGTCCTAAGAGCTAGGTTGGAAAGACACTCTAGAGCGTTGGAAGGTTGGGGCAAAGACTAGTCAGGTGATCAAGGATAATTTTAGGGGCGAACGTTCGCCCTTTCGTGAAATTAAGGGGTTTTTAATTTTTAGTGGGCGAATATTTTGTATCATAGTACATTTTTACAAATCACCTCAAATAGCCCACCTTATTTTAAGGGAGAGGGTAAAAAAGGTAAATTTAGCCCTTGAAATTAGGAGTTACAACCTTCCATTCGCCCATTTTCAAGAATAGGTTTTATTTAAGTGAATCCTATGAGCCAAATACCATATTTATCAAGGAGATATGGTAAATTAATAAAAATATAAATAAATTAGAGGTATGGTAAACAAATAAAACATTTTTTTATATTTACTCCATAAGTCACCTTATATTTATGAACACTCAAAAAATGGGTTATATTTTGGTGAAACCTATGGGCAAAATACTATGGGACAAATACCATGGATTAGATTGTTATTAATACCATGCAAAAAAACCATTATTAACCCTAGTATTAGAATTAATAAAAATATGGCACATGGTATTGACCCATGGTATTCACCAAAATGGCACATGGTATTGACCCATGGTAATCACCTAGAATGTAGCCTATTTAAATGGGGGAATTAAACTAGCATAGATCCATCTTTTATCTGGATCTACTAACCCCCGAGAGGTATCAAATATTGTGATATGCAAACTAGCATAGAGTGAAAAAATATTTGATCCCTCTCGGGGCTTGGTGGATCAAGAGTAAAAATGGATGTTGTAATTTAATGTATGTTAAACATTTTAGCTTGGTTAAAATAAAAATCAACTATTAATTTATTTAATTTTTATAAATTACTAATAGTAGTTTTAAAGCTCCAAGTTTATGATAACCCATGGTATTGATAATACCATGTTATTCATTTGAGCATAGACTATTTAAAGGGGAAATTATATCATCATAGATCCATCTTAATTCTGGGTCTACCAGTTTATGATAACCCATGGTATTGATAATACCATGGTATTCATTTGAAAATAGACTATTTAAAGGGGAAATTATATCATCTTAGATCCATCTTAATTCTGGGTCTACCAAGTGCTCAGAGGGATATATAGGTTGGCTTTTATGATAATGAAGATATTAAATAGACTTAGGAAATTATATTGTAAAAACATCTTCAGGTGAATGGTTAAAGCATAAACATTGGACAAGTATATTTGTATACTTCTGTTTTAAACTGAAACAAATCCAGGGCTAAAAGGAATGGATTGATTGCACTAGTCATCCTTCTATAACTTTCCAACATATGTTGGAGTAAACAGATTGTAATTTGGGTAATTGTTCTAACTGCAAACAGGAACATACTTATGTAAATGTATTGGCAGGGTGATTAAGAGGTCCGTAGAAGTGATGAACTTGAACTTTTTCTTGGTTTTATATATAGTATTCTGTTTTTTCTCATGCTTTCTGTGAATGACACGAGTGAATTTTATCCTACACCCACTAGGTTATCAATATTTAATTTCAGTAATTTTGATTTCAAAAAATATTTGAAAGAAATGCAATGATTTCATTTGTGTATTCAATAAACACAATATTCTAATGGAATTCTACATTTGTGGTTTACCTATACAGATTCCATGGAGAAGTGTTAGTGGTGTGACATTAATTATCCTTAAGCAAAGGCTTTAGTTTTACTCTTTTCTGGAAGCAAATACTTTCTTTCAACATTTTTGAGTTCCATGAAAAATTTGAAAGTCCTAATAGTATTCAATTATGGGTTCAAGAGAGACATAGTATTCAATTATGGGTTAAAGAGATCCACACTGAAGGATCTATCGGCCTTATCTTCACTTAGTTTAAGACTATTCACTTGGAGAGCCTGCATGTGCCCCCACTTCAAGAGCATAGTAAAGTCATGTAGGACTTAGAGAAGTTATCTTTAAGCTTTTAGTGTTGATTGGAAAAATGTCTGGGTTCAATAACACCCAGTTGAGCATTAAGCTTCCAATAATGCTAGATTTTAACCTGGAGCACTTTTGTGATTTGGAGTAGACGCCCCCTCGTATTTGTGACACATTTTCAGTTGTGAATTGGACTATTACTAACTTTCATTTCCTTTGAATATTACCTGATGACTTCGGGAACCTCAACTCTTTAATAATGTTAAGGAAGGAAAGAAGTACATTACGCTAAGTTCTCTTATGCTTTTCAAGTTTTTCTTGGATATCTAGAACGTTTCGGGTAGGAAAGTACATTCTATTAATGAAAGTTTGTCTTGATAGAAAGGCCCAATTTCAAATTCTAATGCTTTCAAAAAACATTGTATAACTGTAATGTTTCTAAAAGGAAAGCATATTTTTTCAATTTAAGTATCATGATCCCATATTCCAACTTATTTTTTAGTAACCCATTTGGCTTTGTAGCTTTGAATAAATCCATGTCTTTTGATAAGATCCTCTTCCAAATTAAAATGTAGTTTCCTTTTGGAAATAACCACATACAGTGTCTTGATTTTGTTATTGAGAAAATAGAGGTTGTCAAACAAGCATGTGCCATACAAGGACTTGATTCATTGATTATGTATCAATTATGGCTCTAGATGTAACAATGTCTTGATTTTGTTGCTTGAAAATAGAGGTTATGCTTTACTATTTCACAGAATTTCTTACATCTTTCCATAAGTATTGATTTGTAATCTCAGTCACTGAGGGATGACTATAATGACAAAGGTAATATTCCATGGTTTGAAGTTCCCCTCTTACTAAATATTTAAATATATCACCACAATTTAACTGTTAGTTAAAGGAATTGTATTTGATTTGTAAACAATTCATTGCATGATTTATAGATTTTGATTTTTTCCCTTTTTTATTTTTTTCTCAGATTTGGTATGAGATATCTTCCAATATTTGGGTTCCCTAGTTTCCCCACCATAGTATGAGGTTTAGATGCTACCATTAAATATTCTTGGAACATTATAGCTTTTCCAGTAAGTGTGCTTTGAAACATTGTTGTTGCTTTTCCATGGTGTTAATGCAAATAAGCACTACAACTAGTGCCATTATTTAGATCAAGTGCCAAAATCTAGGTGGTCTTGTAGTGATGGAGTGATTGTTTTATAGCTACTAAGGTAATATGCATTTTTATCTCTTATGTTGTCCTAAGATATTCAAATTCAGAATAAGAATTCAGGTCTCGTTTCCACTGTAGATTGTAGTCTTGAACATAATATATGGTAGATTATCTTTTACTAATCAACTGTGGATGTGATCCCTCGCAGGAAAGAAAATTCAAAGTGACTTTGATTTCACATTGATTTGTCAAAACATCCACACAGGAAAGGAGATTCAAAGTGACACTATGATGGCCATTATGTCAAGCCAGGTGGTCGCACTCCCTTGATCGTGAGCACGATTGTGATCAAGATGGAAGACTTCATAGTCTAGATTGATTGTTAGCAGTGATAGTTAGTGGGCTCATTCACAAAAGCTTCTATTTCACTAATCCTTTTTATAGAGTTGTCAGATTCAATTTCCAAAGGTTTTAATTACACTATAGAGTTGAGTTTTGAGAGAGTTGTGATTCACAGTGTTAAGTATAGCAGATATGACACTTGAACGAAGACAAGCATAGTAGAGGTATCAGACTCTATTATAAGCTTACCTACATATTATAAGGGACTTGGTTGGCTTTTTTATAATTTTATAAACAAGTTCCATGTCGTGGAAATGTGAAAAAAAACAGTGATATTGCCACCATGTGGCTCTTGTCATATATGGTTTTATACTTTTTCAAAAAATTCTCTAAGAGTTCACAATGCTAAGATTCACTAGGACTTTACAAAGTTTTATTATTTGTGAAAGACTCGCCAAGATATCACAAGATATTAATTGAGTAAAATATTCGCCATGCCTGGTGAGAGATTCGCCAAAAAATTATATATACATATTATATTATTGATAAAATCGCCTTCCATTTTTCCTATATACCATGGAGATTCACCCATTTATTATATTTATAAATTTAGGGGGGGTTCTTAAAATTTTCCCTGGAAAGAAAGATGAAGAAATCTTTAGCATTTGTCTGTTGCAGAGACAAAACTTATGGAGAAGTCATAGGTTATCAAGGCATTGTCAGATAGCATCTTGGATCTATCTAAGAGGCTGGAGGTAGTGGAGGATGATGATAACGAAGAGTATGTGAGGCCGAATGTTCAGGTAGAAGATCAGGAGGCATACTTGTAGAGAATGGAAGTGGAGGATCCGGATATGTGGATTGAGTTAATAAGTGAGGGAGAGCCTTTAGGCTCCACTCCCTCCTCATCATCCTAGACTATCAAGGAGCATGAGGCTCATTATTAGTTGCTCATGGCAGTGAGTCTCTAAACACTTTGAGCAGGCATCTAGGGGTGAGATGACACAGGTTGACAGACAGCATGTAGTGGACAGTCATGACGATGTATGGGGCATGAGTTCTTGTGGAGGCGATGTGTGGTTGGATTAGCTACCTAACTAACCACCGACATGAGGGATACCAGCACATGATTCCTTGCAGAGTAGTGGCATATCTATGGCGTGAAGTGGGTTAAGTAGTGGACATATGGACTATCAATATACAGAGTTGTGTGGATGATATCTTGGCGACATATGGTTGCTAGGATGGAAGATTTTCAAGGACGACAACCACTTCAGGTGGAGGAGAATGTAAGGCCCATGAGCTGCAGGCAACTTAGCGAGCGAGCACGGAGGTGAGGAGTTGAGGAGCAACACACAGTGGGGAGGAAACACGCAGAATAAACTAAGTGTTGTGGAAGCGTTTGGTTATATATAGGCCGTGGGCAGTCCCGATGGGTCGATGGGTGGGCAAGACCAAATGGTGGAGACACAACACTTGGGTCGGTTGACGGGCGAGTCGACCCGTTCAAGAAAATAAAACAAAGATGTATGAAGGTCATCCAACATAAGGACGTGACAGTTCAAACGTTTGGCGAGCCATATATATGGAATGGTTTGGCGTGGAGCTAAGTCATCAATCAATAGATTGATCAACCAAGCAATCAAACGCAGAAGTGGAAGTGCGTGGGTTTGAGGTCTGAAATAAAGGCATAGTGTAGGTGGTTAGGCCGAAGCACTCGCGCCGAAATGAAGGTGCGAGCTGAGGTGTAGGTCGAGGGCACCGCAGGGCGAGCCAGGGCACACGGGCAGACACACACGAGATTGCTAAATGGGTCGTTCAGAAGTCATTTGGAGGGCTGAACGAACGATCGTGTAGAGCTGAATGAATGGTCGTATAGGGCTGAATGAACATGCAGGAAATCTTTTGGTGAATCGTTCAGAGGATCATGCAGAAAGTCGTTCGGAGGTCGTGCAGGAAGTTGTGCAGGAGGTCGCTTGGAGAACCTTTCGGAAGGTTGTTTGAGGGTGTGCGAGGGTAAGGTAGAGCGCCCGCCCGAATGACACGAGTTGCTGAACAGTAGATTGGGCGAAGTCTTGAACGGGCGTGCATGGTAAATGACTCGTCAGTGGAGACTTGGCGAGTTGGGCGTTCGGTGGAGAGCGCCCGCCGGTGGGCGAGTTGGGTGTTCAGTGGAAGTGCCCAACGAGTTAAAAGAACTGAACAGAACACGTTTGGGTGAACATGCAGAGGTAAACAAGGAGTTGGATGAGAGTCGTTCGAGCGACCGTGTGGGTGTGTCAACGAGCTGGCTGAACGTGTTGTGCGGTGATTGTAAAAATATTCTAAGTGTAAATCTGTGGTTTCCTCAGGATTGTAACTTATATATATATTATTATTGTGGGCAAGCTCATTATAGGGAGTTACCCCTCCCAGTTATATTGTTGTGCATTTATGTTAATGATGATGAATGTTTAACTGCTGCATTTTAATGAATGAAAGTACTTGGTAAAAAAGAAAAATAAATTAAGTATAGAAAGTAGGCGTAGTCCACAATCGCAAGTATTGGTGAAAAGAAAGTGGTCGGTGGTGCCGCACCTCTTATAGTGTGTTTGGAAGAGTACCACCATTATAGGGGCGTGACACCTAGGGTTTCAATTGTGCTTTTGTTTATTATTGCTTCTCATAATTAACCCCAAGGAGATTCTTCAACCACTATCTGACATGGCAAGACTATGTTTGTTGTTCTAGAACCTGTTCAATCCTGTAAAGGTAAGGGCTCGAATGACTTTTTTGAATGTTTCAATGGCACTATACAGATCATAGTTACTAGGTTCAGTTTGAATTGAATTCGAATTTGATTCAGTACCTAAAAAAAATTGGTTACTTAAAATTCAATATTGGAAAATTCAGGGAGCATATTATTTATCTCAATATTTTAAATCATTTAAATGTATAATTATAACATTGAAAACAACAATACAAAACTTTTTTTAAATTGTTTCAATTATAAATATTGTAAACAAATTATATATTGGACCAATTAGCTTAGTTTTATATTTAGAATAGCAAGTAAAATAATAAGTTTTAAAATTTTTTGTATTGATTCATTCACCCACTTGCACCATAAAGTATGATACTTAATATAGCTTGAATTTCTAAAAAAATATATATTACAATTAACCACATAAATTCCACGTTATTAAGTATTTTATGTTCATAATGAAATGGTATATTAAATATGTGCAAACATTCTTTAAAAATATACACTTATATTATCAATTGTTAATTATTTATTTTTCAAACCAAACTCACCTCTAATTTACACTGTAAAGTAACAACATCTTTTATTTTGTATGATACAAAATGTTAATCTGTGTAATTTAATACTTAATACTTATTAAAAATAATACAGAATATTAATATATATAGTTTAATATTTGCTTAAAAATCCTAATAAAAGAAATCCACCTTAAAAAAATTATTTACTAATTTAATTCATGCAATATTTTTACTTTTAAAATATATTTTTTAAATTTAATAAATCTACAAATTTACAAATTACATATATCATATATATTTTTTACTTTATCCTATAAACACATAATTATGACAAAAAATTATAAGTTTTTATCTATTTCATTAAAAACTTGTCCAAAAAATTTACTGTAATTTCTTATTGCATAAATTTCCTGTAATTTCTTATTGCATAAACTGACAAACAACATTATCATCTAGCAACCCTAGTCTGATGCCATTTCCTAAATCAGAAAAAAGTATTAAACCATAAATTAGAAACTAGAATCTCGATTAGAAATATGCAATCGAAATCTGCAATAATCTCGCAAATCGAATCGAACGGGCGAATTTTCGAATTTTTGTCGGCAGTACGCCCGAATTTGGTAACTTGAATTTTCGAATTTTTGTTGGCAGTACGCCCGAATTTGCAAATTTAAAGTTATGTAATTTTGAGGTTTTTGTTGTATTCTTTTTTTATTATAATCATTTTCAAAACGTAATTTCGAGGTTTTCGCTGTATCATTTTCTTTTTCGCCGTTCCTTCCAGATTTCCTTATAATTGTTACTAATTTGTTTTACCCTTCCCGGCTTAAGTTTAAGGGGATTTTTTTTTTTTTTTACAGTTTTTCCAAGTCCAGCACAGGGATATTTGTTTTACTTTTTGTGGGGTAAAACAAATATCTCTTAATTTGATGGTGAAAATAGATTCACACCATAAAAATCTCTGGAACAACTAAAAAATGAATTTTGACAATTTTACTTATATTTACAATAATTTAATAATAATTAATTTAATATAATTTTAAATTTTAAAAATTTTATTTATTTTTTTAAAAATAAATATATTTATATATTAATGAATATATATCTTAATGTTATCCAAAGTTAAAATTAATTTTTTATAAATATTAATAAATTTATTTAAATATAATTAATTAAAAGATTCAAAATATATAATAATTATAATACTCTAAAATTTAAATATTTATAAATCTGGTCAATCAATATTAATATTTACAGTGTAGTTTAAATAAATAAATAAATTAATTAATTAATGGTAATAAACATCAAAAACACATATCTAATTATCTATTTTACATTATCAAAAAACATAAATTTAATTTATATTATTATTCTTCCTAATTATAAGAAAAAGATACTTGAACATGTAAGTTAAAGATATATACTATTAAAGAAACATCTTAAAAATATATATAGAAAGACAATAATGGACCCCCAAGAACGTAAGTTAAAGATTCATAAACGTACCCGAGCATTGTAGTCGGTTCGAAGTCGAGGTGGACAAATAATTAGTACCGGAGAACCACGGCTACGGACAAATAATTAGTACCGTATTAAAAACGTATTAGGATGCAAACGTAAGCGTATCCACGAATATTCGATTTTTTTGGACCAGTACGGCCGAACTTTGGTAACACATTTGGCTTGTCCCAGTGACCACGTCTCACACGGCACGTTCGAAAGTTCATCCGGAAGAACTTATCTTCAGATGTATCGAGCGCTTTGTGGCCACATTTTACAACTATAGATGTGGTGACGTTTGCATTATCTGCTTGTATAGCTCTATCTCTCTTCCTCGGTTCTTCAAAGATATCGCTGGAAGGAAAAAGTAACCACCGATTACTTCGAAAATGGCCGCTGAAACCATCAATGGTAAAGCCTGTCAAGCATCTACTTTCTGCGTGACAGGAGCGACAGGTTTCATTGCCTCCTGGTTGGTCAAGCGTCTACTCGACAAGGGCTACACTGTCCATGCTACAGTGCGCGATCCAGGTAATTTCAATCTCATCAAAAAAGAGTAATTAGAATGTGGCCATTAGAGATTATATAAGCTAAAGATTTCGTACATACACATTTTGATCTATTTCTTCGTCATCACAAAACTGCTATAAACATATTTATTTTTGCATCTTTGTTTAATATTGGGTAAAACTGCTCTGAACATTAATAGTGAAACTTCGATCAAAATTTCTGGCCCCTAAATCATTTCATTACAAAATTAACTTATTTCAGAGAACAAGGCAAAGGTGAAGCATCTCCTGGACATTTCAGAAGGTGGGGAGAAGCTGAAGCTCTTCAGAGCAGATCTAATCGAAGAAGGCAGTTTCGACGCTGCCATCAACGGCTGTGGTGGCGTTTTTCATGTGGCCAGTCCCGTCGACTTAGCTCCCAAAGATCCCGAGGTAAGTATCTTCGCCCCTTCAATTGCCCCCAACAACATGCTATTAACAGTTTTGCATTCCTGCACAGGGTTAGAATTTCAAAACATATCTATTTTAAAATTTTTGTTAAAATAAGCTAATTATTGAATTGAGAAGATTTGGTTAAATTATTTTAGGCCAGTTGTTAGTGAGAAAAACTTAAATATCAAGGTTCATTGTAATATCAAATTTGTGTGATGAGGAACTTGTATTATTGTATATTGTTTATTTGTATTATGTTGTGCCTCATCTCTCTTTCCAATAACTTTCCTTACCCAAATTTTACAATTTCAGAGAAAAATATTTACTACCTTATAATGCTTTAAATGGTATTAGACTAGCAAATCACCTCAAATTCCATCTCTGTATAATGTTTTAAACTATATTTCACCAGCAAATCAAACTGTATTTGACCGGCAAAACTCTGTCATCGATCATTGACATTTAGCAACGTGAAATTGCCGCTGTGTAGAACGATGTGATAAAGCCGGCAGTTGAGGGAACACTGAATGTTCTGAGGTCGTGCACGAAGGCCAAAACCGTAAAGCGCGTGGTTGTCACATCGTCTATAGCGACGGCTTGCATAAACGAGTCGGAGGAGCAGAATCAGTACATTGACGAAAACAGCTGGACAGACGTGGATTTCTTCCGAACCAAAAAGCCCCCTGCCTGGGTACACCAGACATTATAAAGCGTTAGAAGATTTAGCAGTTGTTGCTGTGTCGCTGACAAAATAAAATGTGTGACAGTTGTTTATTGCTTGATTGTGTAGGCATATGGCGTTGCCAAGACGCTTGCAGAACAAGCAGCGCTGCAATACGGTAAAGAAGATCCCAGGCTGGATGTGGTAAGCATCAACCCTGTGTTGGTGTCCGGATCTGCCATTACGCCCATCGTCCCCTACACCATTGAGACAACCCTTTCTCTCCTCACGGGCAACAACCAAAACGTAGAAGCTTTGAAAGGGATGCAGACCATATACGGCGCTATTTCGTTTGTTCACGTCGATGACGTATGCAGTGCTCATATTTTCTTGATGGAGAACCCCTCTGCAGAGGGCCGCTACATTTGCAGTGCCATCAATATATCTGTCCCACAGCTGGCAGACTACTTATCCAAACGCTATCCGCAGTACAATGTGACTACCCTGTGAGTATCATTATCAGTAGGGTATGGCATTTTTCATATTATTACGACTATGGATTTAAATATGATACTAGTAATGAAATTAAATGCTTGTACAGGTTTGACGATTTGCCACTCATCCCAAAGGTGTACACTTCGTCGAAGAAGCTGGTGGAGAGCGGTTTCTCCTTCAAATTTGGGATTGACGAGATCATGGATGATAGTGTTGAATACGTGAAGACGAAGGGATTGCTTCTTTAATAATTACTTCACTATCACTCGTTTAATGAGTATCGGTGGGAATAACATCGCAGACAGACTTTTCATTTCACTTTAATCCGTTGAAGCTGTTGCACATAAAATTACAAAAGGAAGTGATCAAAAGTGATGAAGCTTTTATTGACAATTATAGGTTTTAAATATTTTTAAGGAAGTGATCAAAAGTGATGAATTTTTTATAGACAATTATAGGTTTTAAATATTTTTTTTTATTATATTGATTGTGAATTTGTAAAATTTGGAAATATTATAAATCTTGACACATAAGCATTTTGATTGCTATGGGAGTTTATAAGCCATATAAATTAAATGGCTAGCTTGTTTAACTTAACATTGGAAACAACTTGATGAGTCCCTTCTAACAACCAATATAGATCCATCATAATGATGGATCTAGCATGCACTAAGAGGGACCAAATCTCTTATATATAAGAAATTCTGAAGACATGATTGATATATCTCTCTCTCTCTCCATATGTGTGTGTGAGAGAGAGAGAGATTTCATTTCTTATATATGTATAAGAAATTCTGAAGACATGACCAAGGATTTGTTTGGTGCCAAGCTAATCAAGCTTTGTAATTTGCAGGGCCTAATAATTTGCAATGGTGTAGTGAAGTGGCCAAACTCTAACAAAATTACTTGTATTCATGGGTTAGGTGGTATTGTTGTGGATTATGGGATTTTAAATACCCCTATTTATAACCAAATAATTAATGTTGACCTCTTGAATTACCCTGACCTTGAATGTGGTCATAGACCTTAACCCTAACTTTAAAACTCTTCCATGCACAAAATCCCCATGAAGGAAAATTTTGATAACAAAAGACACTTGTTTTTTTGACAAGCATAAAACTAATCCTTATCTCTTCTTAAAGGATTTAAATATGGATTTAAATCTCCTAACTTAAAAAGACAAATTCTAATACCTCTATTACAACCCTTTTTACTCTTTATCTATTCTTAAAAAATTTAAATATGGATTTAAACCTCCTAACTTATAAGGAAAAGTTATAATACCTCTATTATGATCCTTTTTACTTCCATATATAGGTTCTCTATGGAGATACTACATAAAGATAATAATATAACTAAAATCCATTATGGATACTTTTAATGAATCGTTAAAACTTGGTATAAATATATACAAACCCTTATTAAAAGGAATAAAATGTACCATGTAAATAGAGAGCAAGAACAATCCCTAACACCTTGGACACTATTTCAATGATTCCTATAGAGTGTTAAATCCTTGAGTTTTGGGTTTAAGCGAGTCATAATTATGAAATCTAAGGACAATGAATTTACCAAACTGAATTTTTTAAATAAAAGAGATTATCATTATCCCTCACATCTATAAGTTGATCCGGAAATTATTGTCAGTATTTCACTAGAATGGTCCATCACAATAGATTTGATAAAATAACTAAAATCTATATAATATAGGTTAAATTTTCTTTAGATTTTAGATCCATTGTTGACTTTCTACTTAAATGAATGAAATAACTTAAATGTGAGAAACAAAGAACATAAAGAAATGCACACACACCATCCACAATTAGTCACAAGTCTTATCTTGGGAAACCATTACAGTAGAAAACCCAACTAGAAGGTGAGGCTACTATACTCTCTTTTATCTGGGTTGGAAACATACAGTTACAGAGGAAGAGGTACTCGTTATGGAGTTACCTATGACTTGTGCCCTATAAGGCTACTAGAAAAACTTAAAAACCTATGTTATACTCTATAACTTCTCTCTCTTAGTTGCTCTACTCAACTATGAATAAAGTACAATAACATAAAATGGAATCCCTACTCCTTCTGGTGGCCTATAATTTAACATAGGTTGATAGCCAATTAGGGGTAAGCTTTGATTCCATCAACCCTCAACTAGAGTTATAATTTTGGAGCTTTTAGAGTCTTCTTGAACATTCACACATGACTACCTCCATTTGCATGAGTAATGGGGGTTGACATGGCATTCTCTCTTACCATGGTGGTCAACAAAATGAGTGAACTTGCAAGAGGAATTTAAATTTTACATTTGAACTCCAATTGACATATGGGAAAGGAATTTGAGTGTAGATAAAAGTAATTGGGCTCATTTCTAAAGCAAAAAAGTTTTGACCCCAAAAAATGCCATTTGATACCTCAAAATGGCTCAAGAAGGTTTCAGACTCTAATTCTAAAAATAGGGACCCATCATTAAAATGGCCCTACAAGCTTTTTAATCTGGATTTTCCACTATAAAAGTATCAACATTAATGAAAAAGAATATAATTATCAAATACAAATCATATCTTTAGGGAGATTTTTAATTTCCCAAAAGCTTTACTGGATAATGTGAGGAAAATTTTCCTCTATCTTCTCCTTAGAGTACCACTTTGCTTTTTGTTGGGACAGGGTCCCCTGGGGTAAATTTGTAATTAATTTTTGTATACCTGTAAAGTCTCCTTGTTTTGAGGGAGTGGAGCGCGAAGATCATAGGATTCAAAAGGGGCTTTAGTCCCTTAGTTTGTTAGAAGAAAGGGAGTTTTGAGACCTGTCCATGGTCCATGGACCATGTTATTGTAAAAGATAAGATATTTAAAGTAGCCATAGTGAGTCTAGGAGATCATCATATAATAAATAGTCATTGTATGGGAAAGTAAGCTAAGGTAGGAAGGTTGTTTCTTGTACTTAGAGGAAGGGGAAGGCTCCTGTTGTTAAGTGTGCAGAGACATTGGTAACTATGCAAGTTGAGTGTGTGAGCCCCTGCAACTCAGTGCGTAGGGAAGAAGGGTCTGTAACAACAAAGAATACATCTAATAAAGATTATTTTAGGTCATAATTGTGTATCTGTGCTTCTGTATATACTTTGCAAGTTTTGTATATTTGCTCTATTATTTTGAATTTATATGAAGTAATACTTAATTGATGCATGAAAGTAGAAAATATGCTTATTTACTTAATGTTATGGATGTTTAAAGTATTTCGTAAAAACTTAGATTCTGTTTCTACAAGTTACTGTAATTATCTATATTTTAAGGATTAGGGTTTGCGAAGATCAGAAATAAGCACTAAGAACCACAGAAGCCCATAACACTAACGTCTGGATGCAAAAACATGGTTTTGTCATCCCCTAATACTGCTTCAGTTGAGATTGTAGCCTATGTTAAGCAGGTTGTTGCTGAAAGGGCCAACAGTTTAAGGTTTTGTTGGGTGGTGCAGCTAAATCCGAACTTGAGTTAGGACCCCTTAAACCAACAAATGGTTCCATTGCTAGGACCAGGATCTATCTGAGGAATGCGTGATGTCGAATAAATGTTTCCCAACTAAGAAAGAAATCGAGAAGTGGATAGATCGGAAGCTGCATGAATTTGCAGCTTAGAAAAACAGGAATCCACCTATCAAAAGAAGAATGGTTGAATAGATATCCGTATACAAACGAGCACAATATTTTCTTATGTTCTTTTCCTTGTGAATTGCACCAGTGGTTGTCAAAACTAGCAGATAGTTAGGGCACGTGGAAGTTGGACAACCCTATTGTGTGGACTCCAGAATTTGTAAGGCATCTAGAAGCTTCAAAAAAAAAGATCGCGAGGGTTGTCGACTAATGGATCGATAACATTTTGGGCAGATTCATCACTGAGTTCACAATCGATACATTTGTAAGTAATAGAAAATCTGAACGAAAATTCTTCAAGGGACTTAAAGATAAGTATCTGAAATCCTTGGAGACTTGGATTAAAATGTTACTGTGTGAAAAGAGTATTATGCCACTAAATTAATATTTAGAAGAGATCTGATGGGAGCTACGCGAAGTGGAAAAACTTTCAGAAGAGATTTAGATTTAGGTGTTGAATATAGTCCTTTGTTAGGAGCCTTTGACAGTGATGAAGAAAGCAGTGTTCTGAGGACATCGCTATTTGTGCTACATGCAGTAAGATAGGGTATCGCAAGGAAACCGAATCCATCCACTCCACCTCCAACATCACCTCCACCGCAGACACCTACACCTACACCTCCACCTCCAGCTCCACCGACATCATTCAACATGGTGAATGTGATGAAGATGCACATGTTTAAGGGTGTGGAGACTAAAGATGCTAAACAATTCTGGTTTGTAGCAAATGTTGTATGGAAGGCACAATAGATTACTAACGATGACATGAAGAAGGTGCAGTTGGTTACAAAACTACAGGATAGAGCATTGAGTTGGTATATCAACTTTTGTTCAGGTAAACCCAATGCGACTATGCTGGAAACATAACAAGCATTCAACAATGAGTTTAAGAAGCCTAAATCATAGGCCTAGTCAGTGACAAAGTTTAAATAGATCCAGAAGAGGGCAAATGAGCCTGCATGGGACTTTGATCAAAGGCTAAAGTGTCTGATTTAGTAGGCTAATATGAACATCATGAATTATCAACAGAGAGATTGGTACATTACTTCACTATTGCTTCATCTGAGATTGCCACTATCTCAACAGAAAATAGGAATGCAAGTTGAAGCCTTAGAGATTGCCATGAGATTGGACGCTTCACCCATGTAGGATATGAATCTGGGGGTGCAACAAATTCAGTCACATTTGTCTAGCTTACATATGGTGTTATAGAGACTCAAGAAAGGAAAGGAAGTCCAGCTGGAGGTGCGTGCAGAAGTCTAGTGCCTAAAATGTAAGGGCCATGGTGATGATAAGGATCAATGCCCGATTTATCATAATTATTTTATAGAAGGGGGCCCTGCCCCCCTGAAGCCAAAAAACACCGTGGGGCCAATTGCGGGAGTAGAATTATGGTGCGCTAGCTGTCAAATTTATGGGAAACACATGATGGATAACTGTCATCTTCTACAAAATTTTGTATAGACCCCGCAGAAATTGTTTTGCACTTTCTACAAATATATAGGTCACAATGAGTGCAACTGTCGAAGTTATGAATTAATGATGGAGGAGACCCCTACGTATAGGATGCAAGCAAAAAATCAATCTCAATATCAGGGTGCAACTACGGTGCGCGAAGGATTTCAAGGTCGAGGAAGTGGGTGAGGAGGAGGAGATGGAAGGGGGCATGGAAAAATGATATGTTACAACTATGGGGAAGCAAGTCATTTCACACGTGGCTATCAGAATCCGACACACCCCTCCTGTCAGTATTGTAGGTCGTTTAACCATGTCATAGAAGATTGCACGATACTTAGAGTGAAGATGCAAGAAAAGAAGACTCGGACCCAACAACTTACGTAGAATATCCAAATGATGAGGTAAGAGCCTTGCGAAGATGAGCCTAGTGTTAATATCATTACGTGAAGTGGTATCGCCACTTGAGAAGATAAGGGGAAACAACCATAAGTTGAGCGATGGATATGCAAGGCTGGTGAAAAGGAAGTTGGGTTTGATTTAATAAAAGCAAAGGAAACCTTTATGGATGCAAAGAAGAGCTTCGCGGAAGCTTCTACATCAAGAAGTCAGGGAAACTCCAGAGGAAGCGATAATATGCAAGATATAGACCCTTCATTGATAGTGACATTTTTGAAGACTTGCATGAAGCTTCTAAGGGATAAGAAGGTGGTAGAGGGGCTATGTAAACTAATAGATAATTGTATGGGTAAAAATAAATCGTCGTTGGAATAGCGCGCAGTACGTAAAGTGGGCAAAAGAAACAAGCAAGCTGGTCGCCAGATGAGGTTGACTGCACAAATTGAAGAGTACGAAATGGATCAGGTAATTCTTGATCTGGGAAGTGATGTGAACATTTTGCCAGTGCAAACTTGGGAGAGAATGTGGAGACCTACGATTCAGTGGTCTCCTATCTAGCTACAAATGACGAACCAACAAAATATCATTCCTATGGGCCACCTGTACGGGTAACGGTAAATATTGAAGGAGCAAGCGCTCTAGCTGATTTTGAAGTGATCAAGATAGTCGACGATAGAAACCCTTACCCTTCACTACTTGGCATAGATTGGGTCTTTGATATGGATGCAGTCATTAATCTCAAAAAGTGCAGAATGACGTTCGAGAGGAAGGAGCTCATTGTTATTGTTCCATTGGATCCGACTGAAGGTGCATGATATACTCATCCTATCCACGATTATGAAGAAGAAGCTGACCTTGATTAGACCTATAAGATAATTACGCGAGATGACGACTGGATCAACCCCACTATGGATGGACGGATCGTGTGGGATAAGGATAGTTCCTGCACTTCAGATTATGATGAGGAGCTTGAGAATTGGCAAAGCCGACTACATAAAGTATCATCGCTATGTTGTAAAAAGCTTACAAAGTCGCTTCGATGCATATCAACTGAGGTACGAAATTTACCTTATTATGATGGTTTAGAAGATGTTAATTTATTTTTGTATAAGTTTGAAAGAGATGTACTAGAGGAACATCGGTTCCAAGCTCTAGATATTGTGTTGTGAGCTACACTTGCCCGATGGTGTGGTATGCATAAAGACAACTTTGTTGATTGGAAAGAGTACAAAAGAATGATGAAATTGAGGTTTGGGTACGCCAATATCCGCATGATGGGTATTCAATAGTTATCTATGAAAGTTAGTTAAATATATAAATATTAGATTAATAAAATTAAAGGTTTATTTAAGGGTTAAAATAATCAAAGATTAATTTCGAGCATATTTTCTTAAAGTTATTAGCATGAATAAGAGCTACTACAATAACTTCAAGGAACAAAGGCCCCAAGAAACAGGAAACTAGGGGAAAAAATCTTAAAAGACAACAGGAAAAAACAAAACAAAGGGAAGAGAAGGCAGGAAGACCATGACTAGGAGGAGAGGGCTAGGACCCAGCAACTACTGATCCTTCAGCCATCCTCTCTATTGAGATTGTTCGGCCCTTTTTCAATCTCAAGCGCTTCCCTAAATTTTTGGTGATGGAACTAGGACACTCTAGCAATCACACTAGCCTCCTCGATGCAGACATGATGATTGGTTTTCTCAATATGCTCTGCTAAAGCAGAAGACTTGGCTCTCCTATGCTTAAGTTCAGCTGCATGCTCACTAATCCTTTGATTAACAGAGTGACCAATCTAACCAATATAGTGGGTCCCACATGAACAAGGAATAGTATAAACCCCTTTCATGTCCTTGGGGTCGATGGGATCCTTCACAGATCTGAGAGACTTACGAATGCTATCGAGAGGTCTAAAGGTTGAGGGGACATTATGCTTCTTAAGAATCCTCGCAATCCTGTCCGTAGTCCCCTAAACAAACGGAAGATGGACACCGGGAATCCTCTCCTTCTTATCTCTTTTAGCAACTGAATTATTAACTGCTTTGAGGAAAGCCTTCAGACCCAAGTGCCTTTCAAATCATAAATTAATTAAATTTATCTATTTTTATATTTTTTATTAATTTTTATTGATCCTAGTTTTTGACTTCCTTTATTTTCTCTATAAATTTAACTTTTTAAATGTTTTGTTTTACCTTTTTTTTTTGTCAGCTAAAGAAGGACCTTTGTTTTCCTATTTATCCAGGTTGAAATAAGTACAAACGTTTGGTGGCCTCAACCCGCCCAGAAGGGAAACCGGGTCTGTTGGCCACCTTAAGTCTTTATACACTGACCAATAACAAAAAAGACAAAGTCTGCAAATCCATGCCAAATACACTTCACTGCTAAAATTGCTAATCTGGTTTCCTATTGACATGATCAACTTAAAACAGAACAAAAAGGAGAGCTTTCTCTCAAAGAATTAACACAGAAAACCATTGGCTTAATCTAGAAAGATTAATCTACCATGATTTCAAGCTGAGTATCTTCTTCCCGGGGTGTTGTAGCTATCTTATTCAGTTGTTGTTGTATTTCTTCCAGCTTACTGTCTTGCATGAGCAAAGTAATTTGGAGGTTTTTCATCTCTCTCCTTAAATTTGGTATGCCCTGAGCCATCTCTGCCATTTCCACTACAACCTGCTCCATAGCCTTTGCCAGTAACCGCTTCACTACCCAGTATACATGTAAGGCCTTCTTGTATAAAGACAGTCGTACCCTTGTATTGCCCGAGTCAGGGATCAAGTTGCCCCAATCCTCCATCTCCAGTTCTAAATCGTCCTGCATTGCATTAGTTTCCCATTCCTAGATGAGCCCGCGGATGTCTGCGTCAATTCCTTCATTGTAGGCCTTCTCTGCCTCCTGCACCATATGCTTCATTATTTTCCGACCCCATCTCTGATGCAATGGCGAAGGCACTTTAGAGTCTTGTCTGCCAGATTGTCATCATCCCCCTCTGCCTCTGCGTCCTCTTCCTCTACCTGGCCGAAGCGGTCTGCTCCTGGTAGCTGCTTGGCTCCCCTGCCCAACCTTGAATGACACGTTCCCTATGAATTCATCTCTGTCGGGCTTCTTCACTTTCCTATCCAAATTTATTTCATCCCCTTGCTGCTCTTTCTCAAGCATTTTGGCCATCCCGCCCTTCCTTTCCTAGCAGGAAATTGGTCTTTATGCTCAGGTGGGCTCTCCTCCTCCCAGGCCTTCTGTTTTTTTGTTGTCATCTGGTCCTGCTTAGTGTCGAACTGTGCTCCTTGCATGCCTCTGTCCTATCTCGTATGTCTTCCTGCCTTGTTAACGTCGTCTCCAGCCCTTCTCATTCTTCCTGTCGTTGCCTTCTACCCCTTTCTGAAAAAAATAGCAAAGAATACCAACCAGCTGCTCGCTTCCTTTGTTGCCCTCCTTAGCATCATTCTATCTTCAGCTCTACCCTTACCTGCTCTTATTGATCTGTTGCCACCTACCCAACGTCCCATCATCCGACTATCGTCGATCCTTCCTCCTTTTTCCTCCACTACTCTATCGTTTCCTCGCCTCGGGTTTCTACCGTGCTTGCAGGCCATCTCAACATCCTGTGGGATGATTATATTAAGAGGTGGTTTGTATTGCCACCATCCCACCTCCACTATAATCCCATGCGTCTCCATCTTGTTCACCCCGATCGGGGGCCACCTATAACCTTTATCTTGAAGTTGTAATCTCATTATTATCCTGGGTAATGATTAACTTAAGGGTTTCCCATCATGTCACTTCCAAGTGAGTTGGCCATATGCTATCCACCTTCCCATCTTGCTCATTGCAACCCCAGTTAGCTAGGAAATCCATTGCTTTATTACCATCTCTTCTAACTTGGTTAATGATTTTATAGTCAATGCATTTCATTATTTTTGTCAGGTCCTGAATTAGTCCGACTGTCCTCCAACTCTTTGCTACCTATTCCCAATCTTTCCCACTATTCAATTTTCTGAGCATCTCTACTACTAGGTTTGAGTCTCCCTCGATTTCCAACTTTGTGTACCCATTTCATATTGCTATTCTGAAGCCTTGGTAGACTGCCATTAATTCAGCATCATTATTGCTCATTATACCTCCCCGATCCACATAAACCCATCTGGTTTGTCCTTGACTATCTCTAAAAATACCTCTGAATCCTGTTGGCCCTGGGTTCCCCTTAGATGCCCCATCAAAATTTAGTTTGATGAAGTCTTCGTGAGGGCATTTAAACTTGGTTGGGCTTGGGTTGTGAAAGCTCTGATAATTCTTCCTTTGAGGATGAATCATGCCTTGTTCCAGATTTAGACTGGTTAAGGTTTGACCTTCTTCTGGAGTAGTTTTCCAGTGTTCCTATTCCCAGGCTTCCACTAGGATAGTCTCCCTTATAAGTTTTGGGTTCGTTTCCATATCATCCCTGGAGGATTGATTTTGTCTTGAAATATTCTTTGGTTTCTCTCTTTCTAGATTAGCCATATATTGAATCCCATTGCTAGATTCCAGGCTCTCCTGACCACAGGGCTTGAGAATTGACCTTTCCCCCATTGAAAAATAGTTTGTTTAATGTTCAGTGGACCCCGGTTTGTCTTTCTAAAGATGTTTCTGATTTCTTCTCATTGTCGTTGGGCTACAGGCATGAGTTTAAGAGATGTTCCTACGTTTCTTAGTCTTGTTTACATAGACTACATCTAGGAGGTCCATGGAACCCTCGCTTATGTATTTGATCCCATGTCAAGATACGTCCTCTTCCTACTAGCCAAGTGAACAAGGTTACCTTTGGCCACCAATTGTTCTGCCATATTTGTTTCCACGTTACTGCATCATCTTCTTGCTCCTGTCGGGTTGTTAAATAATAGGCTTCCTTTACCGTGAAGGTTCCCTTTGTGGATCTACCCCATTGAAGTATATCCGGACCTGTTCTAATTTTAATTCTTCTTGACTCCATTTCCTTTACAAGCAAATCTTTCTGTTCAGGATTAATATTTCTGTCCCATTCCTCCAGTTTCTTCCATGCTCGCCAGGGTTCATCTTGCCTCTCTTCTTTCCAGTAGTCACTAACATAATTTAACCCTTCCGCTTTAGCCTTCTGGTATGTGTTTTGCAAGTCATGTATCTCCATCATTCTTTCTCTTTGCTGCCAGGATTCCTCCCAAAATTTAGCTATATTTCCATTCCTTATTTCCCAGAATGCATGTTTACCTATGATATCTCTGTTTTGACTTGCCAGGTCCCAAATTGTGGAGCCTCTTGGAACTTCCTCCAGTCTAAGAATGCCTTCAGCAGTTGTGGGCATATTGTATTTTTGGGTCCATATTTTTTCCATAAATCTTCTCCACCTTTCATCCATCTCCACCATAGCTTCGCTCCTAGAACTTGGTTCAAAATATACAGGTCTCTGAGACCTAGTCCCCCCTCCTCTTTGGTTTTTGTTATGCCTTTCCATGATATTAGAGCCCATTTCTTTTGTTGCTTTGGTCCTCCCCATATGAATTTTTTGAATATCTTCGGCATTTCTGTGCACACTCCTTTAGGGACTACCACTGCTGAGAGAGGGTAGATGGGAATTGCTTGAAGAATCGATTTAAGGAGCACTAGTCTTCCCGCTATATTCAAAGATCAGAAGGACTAGTTAGCCAGTCTGTTCCTGAGTTTCTCAATGGTTTGTTACCAATTTTCTATCCTCAGAGGGTTTGAAGCTAAAATATTTCCCAAGTATTTTGTAGGTAATTCTCCAGAGTGAAAACCCAGAATTATGGTCAAGTGGGTTTTGACCACTTCTGGCGTATTGAAGAGGAAAGTGTTGGATTTGTCCTTGTTAATTTCTGTGCCTGATGCTTCCATAAATAGGTCCAAAATCCATTTCACTCATTTAACTTCTCTCAGAGAGACAGCACAGAAAAGCATAATGTCGTCAACGAACTGCTGATGATTAATTGGTAAGTTGTTTCCCCACAATCTCAGACCTTTGATTTTTCTCTCCCTCAATTCTTTTTTGAAGTATCTTCCCAATCCTTCCGCTGCTATGATGAACAAGTATGGGGATAAAGGGTCCCCTTAGCGCAATCCTCTTGTGGCATTAAAAGTTGAGGTTGGTGATCCATTTAAGAGAATGGAAAAATTGGGGGTGGATATCATATTATATATCCAGTTTACCCATCGATTGCAAAAGCCAAATGCCATTAAAATTGTTTTAAGGTAATTCCAATTTAGATGGTCATACGCTTTTGAGAGATCCAGCTTTATCATCATGCCCATTTCCTTTTTTTGTTTCAGAGAATGAATTACTTCCTGAGATACCACCAATCCGTCTAGAATTTGTCTCCCTTCCACAAACCCAGTTTGTTCCAAGGAGATTATACCAGATAGAATTGGTTTCAATCTCTTAGCCATTAAAGTTGCAATAATCTTATAAATTACATTACATAGAGCAATAGGATGGAAACCTTGGGTTGTTTCCGAGTGAGCAGATTTTGGAATAAGAGATAAAATAGTTGAGTTTAGGCTAGGCCATACCTTCTGGTGTCTACGTGATTCTTCGACCACCTCCAAGATGTCTTGCCCTAGGAAATGCCAGCCTGCTTGGTAAAATTCCACTATAAATCCGTCTGGTCCTGGGGCTTTGTTTTTTTTCATCCCTTTCACAATTTCCTCCACTTCTTCCAGGGTTGCTGCCCTCATCAGAGCTAAATTCTGGTCCCTAGTGATCATTTTAGGGATTTCGTTGCATATCCTTCCTATAGCTTCTTCTCTATTCACTTGAGCTTCGGTAAGGATATCTTTAAAGTGTCCTACTAAAGCCTGTTCTGTTTCTTCATGCTGGGTTATCCATTGTCCTTCCTCATTTTTGATGGAAAAAATTCTATTCCTTTGTCAGTGCTGGATCATGGCTTGGTGGAAGAACTTTGTGTTCCTTTCTCCTTCACGAAGCCAGTTTACACGAGACTTTTGCTTCCATAAGATCTCTTCCTGTTTTCTGCGTTCCTCAATTTGGCTTATCACTATGCCCTCCTCTCAACTTCTTTCCTCGCTCATGCCTTTTGTTATAATTTCTTGTTGTAGCTCTCTCATTATTTGTTCTAAATGTTGTTGTTCTATGAATATATTCCCAAATTCATCTTTGTTCCATTTTTTTATTTTTCCCTTGAGTTACTTTAGTTTTAGTTGGAAAGTCTGCATCTTACTTCATCCTCTTTGTTGGCTCTTGGTCCACCACTCCTCCACCTTTGGCATGAACTATTGATTCCTAAGCCAAAACACTTCAAACCTGAAAGGATGCCTTTTGGGGCTCGCTTTAAGGTCAATTTCTAGCTTGATTGGCCAATGGTCTGAGCCCATTACTGGAAGGATCATTGTTTCAATGTATATATTCCTATTTATAATTTGTTCCGATATTAAAAACCTATCCAGTCTCGATGCAATCTGATTTATTCCCCCTCTTCTGTTATTCCATGTATGGATTCCGTTTATTGTAGGGATATCAACCAATCTTTGTTCTGATATCATGTCGCCAAAAGCTTCCATGTCTTCGTCTATTCTTCTCAATCCTCCTCTTTTTTCCACTGTGGTAGTAATCATGTTAAAGTCCCCTCTTGCAATCCATGGCATCTCCGGGTATAGTCTTCGAATTGTTTTCATATTTTGAAGGAAGCTTCTGTGCTCATTTGATAAATGCGGACCATATACCCCTGTAAGGACTATCCATTCCGACGAACCTATCATTCTAAAGGTTCCTGAAAGGATTCAAGGGAAGCTTACCCAGTTTTCGAATTGAACTTACTCAGGATTCCATAGGATTGCTAGTCCTCCTACACTGCCTGCCGCGTCCTGGCCCATTATCTCATAGTGAGTATTAAACCTTCTCATTATTTCTTCCATTTTTTGAGTGCTAATCTTGGTTTCTTGAATTATCATTATACTTGGTTTGTCTTTTTTCAGTCTATCCCTCATATATCTCTGTTTTCCCCTGCTATTTAGACTTCTGATATTCCAGCTTGTGATTATCATTTTGATAATTTTGATGGTTGTTAAAATACCTCTGAGAGAGGTATAACTCTTTCTGAATTCACCAGCATCTCCCCCACCACTTGGATGGTTTCGCTCATCGGATGCCTACCTCTTTTCCTTCCTGCTTTGCCAGTACTGCCCAATCCGATATTCTGAGTCCCTTGCGCTCTTGGTTGTTCTAGTTGACTTACTGCAAGTGCCCCTGCCCTCTCCTTTTATTTTTGGAACATCTCTTTATATAACTGCTTTTACTCTTCTGGTATAAACCTTTCATCTAAAAGCCTCCATTCTTGTAACAATCTCCTCATTATTCGCTCCTCTTCGCCACCTTTCTCTTTTTGAGGATCTAACTCCATTTGGGTTTCGTCGTTTATTTAGTCCATGTTCTTCTCGACCCCTCCTTGTTCCATGTTTCCTTGGATTGTGTCCTGTTCTCCTGTTTCTTTTGATAGTTCCATAGGCTCCTCATTGTTATCTTCGTTTTCCATCCCCATTTCCTCTTCCTAAAGGGCTTTGAACTTGTTTTAATTTTCTAATGGCATTGTTTTAATGGGTGGTTGCCACAAGGGCGAACCTTTCACCAATTTTCTTTTGGTGGGCACTTCTTTAAATCCCTCTTCCTTCCCTTCGGTTGCCTCTATTGCCTTCTTCTTTTCTTCTTTCTTTTTAGTTGATTCCTTTGCTATATTTAAAGGGCATTGTCTGTAGAGATGGCCATATTCATGACATCTTCTACAACAAAATGGGATGTGTTCATAATCCACTGGTTGCTGTCAGACCTCATCATGGTATTCTAATTCAATAAATTTCGGGAGTGGCTCTGTTATATTCATATATACACATATCTTAGCGTAAGATGTGTATCTCCCTCTTTTGGTAGTCTCAGCTACTTTAACAAATGTCCCAATTGCATTACTTATTCCTTCTAGGATCTCCGGATCCCAAAACTCCATTGGTAGTCCGAAAAGTCTGATCCAGATAAGTGCTGCTAACATTTTCTCCTTATCTGGGTTATAGCAATCTTCCCAGTGCCAAATGAATAAACCAGCATTGTTCATGAAATAGGGTCCTCCTTCAAAAATCCTTTCCTTATCCTCCAGATTAGAAAATATAACTATGAAAAAACCCTTTGCTCCCAATTTTAGATTTATATGCCCCTTAGGTTTCCATCTCTACTGTATCCATTTGGACAAATCCTTCTCAGATGGCCAAAACCCTACGAACTTACATATTAAAGCATGATCTCTCATATAACTTCTATACTCTTCGAGTTTATTGTTCGGAATTACGAACCTGGGTTTTTTCGATGCCCTTGGAAGACATTTGCCGCTTAATCCCGCCTGCCAATGGGCTCCCATTACCGGGGTCTCTCTATCGTTTTTCTTTGAACCATTCTGCACTCATATTTTGCTTGACTCCTCAGTTGTTATGTTCTTGTAGGAGGGGATCTATCCCCTCCCCACTTCAGCTACAATTTCTCCTTCAGAGCCCTCTGTTTTCTGCCTCTTAGCCTTCACCCATATCTGCAATTCTCTGTCTTGGTCAAGCACAAGAGGGGCCGGCCTCCCTTGCGCCTTGTCTTCGCATCCAATTTGCGCATGGCGGTGCTGCCTCAAACCCTAGCTATCATCGAAACCCTAGCTCTCAGTTCCATCATCCAAACCCTCCCTTTTCCTACCTTTTGTTTTACTTTATTTTGACTAAAAAAATAAATAAATAAACAACAAAATTAATTTATTAATTTAATTTTCAATTTTCAATTTTTTTAATTTTTGATTTTCTAACGGATCATTATTTTTTCTTATTTTTTGTGAAGCATCTACACCTATATATACAATGTTAAGGTTAGATCATATACTCCACTTTTTCCTTAATGATGAACTACAGTAATTATTCGAATTATTCGATTTGATCCTTTCGAAAGAATCTACTCTAAACATTATGGACCACAAAAGTCTAAACTCAGAAATAATATTATTTGTTAGAAATTGAGTTATTCATATTAAATAAAATATATTTAATTGAAAACTAACTATTAAGAATAATTCAAATTAAAATAATTTTATTTATATTTCAATAATAATTTATTAATATTATCCATTTCTAAAATAAAAATATTTATTAATATTATTAATTTAATATTATCATTATAGGCTAGATTGATTATTTGTCAGAGAATAGCTTAATTCCCTGAAAAAAATGTGATCCAATGTGTCATATGATCATTATTTGTTAAAGGATAGCATATCATATGATTTGTTAAAGGATAACATATTTCTCTTAAAAAAAATGGTGATGCAACGTGTCATATGATCAACGGGCTTTGAGTTTAGCAAAGAGATCGACGGTCACAAATTTTCCAAAGTAATTTTGGGGTAACCACCCTGTCCCTCCCGCCGGAGCCGGCTCATTCAGTGTTTTCTCCATCGGGTACGAGAGCTCTCAACCCCTAGGGTTTCAATTGTGTTTTTGTTTGTTATTGCTTCTCATAATTAACCCCAAGGAGATTCTTCAACCACTATCTGACACGTCATGGCTCCGTTCTTTGTTCTAGAGTCTGTTCACCCCTGTAAAGGTAAGGGCTCCAATGACTTTTCTGAACGTTTAGATGCCGCTATACAAACCCATGGCCTGCCTTTTCTTTTAGAATTTTCCTTTGTTCTCGCCTTTATGCTTTCGGCTGCAAATTTAAAATTATGTAATTTTGAGGTTTTTCTTGTATTTTTTTTTTTTTTATTTATTATCATCATTTTTAAAATGTAATTTCGAGGTTTTCGCTGTATCATTTTCTTTTTCGCCGTTCCTTCCAGGTTTCCTATCTCGCTTATAATTGTTACTAACTTGTTTTACCCTTCCCCGGTGTAAGTTTAAGGGGGTTTTCTTCTCTTCATTTTTTTTAACAGTACTTCCAAGTCCAGCACAGGAATGGACAAGGTGTGTCCTTAGGTAATGTCCTGTGCAGAAACAAGAAACCCGGAGGTGAGCGACTCCATTCAATGAAAGTAAGGGTTTTCTCGACATTTTTCTCTTACCTGCTATTTTCGCCGAGCAATTTCGTTCCTAACCCTATTCTTCCTCCTCTGGTAGGTTTTTTTCTTTCGACGACTTTTTTCTGAGAACAAGGTTTGTAATTTGATAGTTGTCATGATGTTAAAAGAAAAATTTTAAATTACTTATGTTAAAGGAAAAGTGGCAGCAAGCCAGTACTATCTCTATAATTAGAAATATTTAATTTATCTAGACAAAACCATTACCTGTTCGTCCTTCATTCTGTTATTATCTCCCTTCTTTTGGTAATGACAATGATACACTGTAACTTATGTCTACAGAGTTTGCACGGTACACCCGGCCGCACATGCCGCCACCACATCGATGTTACTCTTCGGTCGCTGATGACACGTCCAACACACGGCACCTAGCACTAACTCATTGAATTATTAATTAAATCTAATTCCTTTATCCCTCATCGGTCGATCTACCACTCAGACGAAGTCAGGGCTCAATTGCGGCCGTAAATATTTTAAACATATATTAAAAAATTAAAAATCAACGTCGGCACATCCATTTGGTCACGCCTATAAGACGAAGCATATTCGCTCAGGGTTCAATTGCGGCCGTCCATATTGTAAAAATATATTTAAAAAATAAAAATCAACCTGTGACACATCTATTTGGGTCTATATAGATATAGAAACGCTTATAGCCTATTCATCTGGAGTCTATCTAGATATAGAAACGCCTATCGCCTATAGATATAGAAATGTCTATCGCCTATCCATCTGGAGCCTATCTAGATATAGAAACGCCTATCGCCTATAGATATAGAAATGCCTATCGCCTATCTGTCTGGGGTCTATCTAGATATAGAAACGCCTATCACCTATAGATATAGAAATGCCTATCGCCTATCCATCTGGTGTCTATCTAGATATAGAAACGCCTATCGCCTATTCATCTGGGGTCTATCTAGATATAGAAACGCCTATCGCCTATAGATATAGAAATGCCTATCGCCTATCCATCTCGGGTCTATCTAGATATAGAAATGCCTATCACCTATAGATATAGAAATGCCTATCCCCTATCCATCTAGGGTCTATCTAGATATAGAAACGCCTATCGCCTAGTCATCTGGGGTCTATCTAGATATAGAAACGCCTATCGCCTATAGATATAGAAATGCCTATCGCCCTATAGATATAGAAATGCCTATCGCCTATCCATCTAGGGTCTATCTAGATATAGAAACGCCTATCGCCTATAGATATAGAAATGCCTATCGCCTATCCATCTGGGGTCTATCTAGATATAGAAACGCCTATCACCTATTCATCAGGGGCCTATCTAGATATAGAAACGCCTATCGCCTATATATATAGAAATCCCTATCTCCTATCCATCTGGGGTTTATCTAGATATAGAAATGCGAATTAAAATTCAAGTGAAAATAGATAAGGGAAGTATTTAAGCTTTTAAAATGGACAATAAAATTCCAATATTAATTTTAAATAAGAATTAAATTTCTAAATAATAATAAAAACTTCAACTCAAGTTTTGTAACGCAAATAATAAACAAGACATAATTCTAACACATAACACAATCAAAATAAATAGAAATAGTAGATTAATACTTTTAATGCAAGTGATATTT
>APFE031494129.1:16546-35417 GCA_000404065.3 Pinus taeda | reverse complement strand
GATTTTTATTTAAAAAATCCCATAATTAATTGTTGATGAAATATGACTTTTAGTATTTTGACTATTATATGTATAACAATGACTTTATATAACTTAGCATTTTATGTCTAGACTAAGATTTTTTTCATGAGTTACATTTTTTCCTTTAATTTAATTTTTAATGTTTTCTTCATTTTAATATATTTAAGGTTTTGTCCTATGATGCAGGTGCATCTCACCCTTTTCTTAATTAAAGAAAAATCCAAGTGGAGCATGAAGACGTGGACCAGTGGAGCTGAATAAAGGGAAAAAACAGAGAAAATCTCCCTTAAAGCAGTTAAAGAAAAAAAAATTAAAGAGAGAATGGATAAAACTAGACAGACTTCCTATTATTAATAGCCATGCTTTTTGGAGAGTTTTTGTGGAGAAAAATCAGAAGAGGATAGGATCGGTCCTTCATAAGACTTTTATATAAATGTAATGCAATAGGGGTGTAATAGATATCTTAATTTGTGAAGAAAATTGTGAGTGGGCAAGATGTAGCCGAGCATGAGTTCGTTTAAAGGCTGAAAGGCCTTAACTTTGTAATTGTTCCGTATATATATAAAAGTGTGTTTATGTTCTGTGTTAATTGTATACGCTATGTGTTTTATAAATGAGTCAAAACTTGTGTTCTGTAAATAAAAATGGTGTTGCAGGCACTCGGCGGCGGCTGCATGAATGTTTAAATGAGAGCAAGACAGACTATAACGGTGAATTAATTAAAAGGCTTCCCAAAGATTGAGTGGGCCCATAACCCACAAGTCCAGGATCAAGATTTTCAAAGAATTTGGGATTTTGGGCAACCCCCAATTTCTCATTTTCATCAGTTGGTATCAGAGCAGTAAAAGATTCTGTGGAACGAGGAACGAGGTACAGTTCTTAATGAAGTATGAATAGGTATGGTCTTTATATTTGTGTAGGTAGCGGCAGCGGTATGTGAGAAAATTTGCAGCAACCTAGAGGATGCCAAAAGACCAAGTGCGGAGGGCTTGGTGAGGTATCGTGTAACAGAGGAGGCTATTACTACAGAGGTTGGTTGCAGTGAAGGAATGAAGTGGATAAAAATTGCTAAAGACCAGGAGAAGCATATGACCAGGAGGTCATAAATTTTTGTGCCTCGGGAGTCTGATGCAGGTGCATCTCACCCTTTTCTTAATTAAAGAAAAATCCAAGTGGAGCATGAAGACGTGGACCAGTGGAGCTGAATAAAGGGAAAAAACAGAGAAAATCTCCCTTAAAGCAGTTAAAGAAAAAAAAATTAAAGAGAGAATGGATAAAACTAAATAGACTTCCTATTATTAATAGCCATGCTTTTTGGAGAGTTTTTGTGGAGAAAAATCAGGAGAGGATAGGGTCGGTCCTTCATAAGACTTTTTATATAAATGTAATGCAATAGGGGTGTAATAGATATCTTAATTTGTGAAGAAAATTGTGAGTGGGCAAGATGTAGCCGAGCATGAGTTCGTTTAAAGGCTGAAAGGCCTTAACTTTGTAATTGTTCCGTAAATATATAAAAGTGTGTTTATGTTCTGTGTTAATTGTATACGCTATGTGTTTTATAAATGAGTCAAAACTTGTGTTATGTAAATAAAAATGGTGTTGCAGGCACTTGGCGGCGGCTGCATGAATGTTTAAATGAGAGCAAGACAGAGTATAATGGTGAATTAATTAAAAGGCTTCCCAAAGATTGAGTGGGCCCATAACCCATAGGCCCAGGATCAAGATTTTCAAAGAATTTGGGATTTTGGGCAACCCCCAATTTCTCATTTTCATCATCCTATTTTCAACTCATTATGAGCTCAACATGTCTCATCAAATTGAGATTCACATAAAATATGATACATGTAAAAGCATAACTTTGATTAATGACAATAAATTATTAAGTACATACTTTATTTCTAAAATAAATGTGGTATACAACTTTACAGAGAAATAAAAGTGAACCCCACTCTAATATGTACATCTAAATAAGTGTCACTATCAATACCTTAGAACAATAAATAAAAAGGGATATTAAATATATATGTTCTCAATTAGCCAAGATTCAATTGACATATTTTCACTACTATTTAGTATACCCAAAATTCAATTTACATATTTTCACAACTATTTAGTTTCCGACTCAATTACCCAAAATTCAATTTACAAATTTTCACAACTATTTAGTTTCCAACTCAATTACCCAAAAATCAATTTACATATTTTCACAATTGCTTAGTTTCCGATTGACTCATTGATGTATATCATTTTCATTACCAATAAAAAGGGATATTAAATATATTCAATGTGTATAACGCTTCTCAATTACCCAAAATTCAATTTACATATTTTCACAGCTATTTAGTTTCCGATTGACTCGCTATATATCATTTTCATTGCCAATTAGATGTTTATATAGCTAACAAATACTGGCCATGTACCTAGCTTTCACTTTATCACGACTAAAATTTACCCACCACATTGTTCATTACCTTAACCAATCCTCCCACTGTGAAGACCAGAGGCTGAAGTCTAATTTTGTCAATAATATGTTTATATAGCTAACAAATACTAGGCATGCCTATCTTTCACTTTTTCACGACCCAAATTTAGCCACCACATTGTTCATTACCTTAACCAATTCTCCCACTGTGAAGACTAGAGATTCTGGTCTGATTTCCCAAAGAGGTTTACAAAACATAAATTCCCTTTTTTTTCTAACAACTTCTTGTTAATAGAAAAAAGTTTACACAACAAGCTCCTATTAATAGAAAAATGTTTCCACAATGTCATGCATAATTACATTCCCAATTACCAAAAATTCAATTTACATAAAATAGTTGTCGATTTACTGTATATGATTTTCATTTCATTTTAGGAAAAGTTTTCCATATAAACCTACCTCCCTTAATTTTTCCTGATACATATCGGGGAAAAATAGGAAATTATTGGAAAATGTTAGGAAGCATAATCTTAGACCTTAAAAAACTCAACAAAAATTGGAAACTTCAGCAACCGTAAATTCTGAAAAAGTTGGAAATATTTAGTTCAGTTTTTTGTTTTCAAAGTTATTGGGGAATAACTCATATTATGATAATTATGACTGCAATTTACTTTCAAGATTTTCTCATGTATTCTGCAAGATATTCAGAAACAGCAATAGCAAGAAATGCTCTACAAAAATTTTCTAATCTCTAAGGGTGAAGCTACTAGGAGTTTTACTAAAGCTTGTTAGAGCAATCTCATTTGTCACAATTTATATAGTTTTGGCCAAAAGAGAATCAAAGAGTCTAAGCCAACCACTTCCTCGTGGGGCTTTTGAAATTGGCCTCAATGTGTTGAGAAAATTGAGGAAGCAGCCATCCACACCTCGAATAAGTCTTTGATGTAGATTTGTATCCAGATTAAACAGATTGCTCTACAATTCCATGACTTAAAAGTTTTATTTTAAATAAAGAAGTCTCCAAAGAAAAATTGATTCTCACAGAGGGAGCCTACAATTTCTCTTGGAACCAGACAGAAAATAGGTAGTTACACCGTATCATTAGCTGGGGTTCGTTATCAGAAAGCATAAAATGAACTCTGTAATATCAATAAAATCAACAACACACTCCTACTCAATTAGCTCCACTGCACGTGCAACCATGTCTGGATATGCAACACAAATTTGTACACTAAACAAATCTTCATTGGAATATCGGTCTTAATAATGCCCATTAGGAAGCTTGTCCCTATTGCATTAGGGACAAATTATTGACATTAAGATTGATAACATAGCTCCTTGATCTTATTAAAGAAAAATTTATAGTTATGTTCTATGACCATCTAAGATATAGAAGAAAACCCACTCCATATGATGCTTCTGAATGCATACTATTTTTAAATCAAAGTTTGTAAACTCCATTAGTCCTAATAGCAAAAGAAACTGACAATGATCACTATGTGAAGTCAGATCTAGCACATAGCTCATGCACAAGCTAAATTACCATAGTCAAGGGAAAATCATTGTTTATCAAGGGAAAATCACTATTTATGGTAAAGCTATGACACCCCCTACAACATGTCATTTTACCCTTAAGCCAGTGCCTTAAGATTCTAGATAAATATCCTTAACACTCTGGTCTATTTCAAATATATCTGATTTCTCTCAATATTTCCAACTTTTTCAGAATTTAAGGCTGCTAATGTTTCCAATTTTTTTGAGTTTTTTAAGGTCTAAGATTATGCTTCCTAACATTTTCCAATAACTTCCTATTAAACAGATTGCTCTACAATTCCATGGCTTAAAAGTTTTATTTTCCATAAAGAAGTCTCCAAAGAAAAATTGATTCTCACAGAGGGAGCCTACAATTTCTCTTGGAACTGGACATAAAATAGCTAGTTACAACGTATCATTAGATGGGGTTAATTATCAGAAAGCATAAAATGACCTCCATAATATCAATAAAATCAATAGTAAACTCATGCTCAATTAGCTCCATTGCACATGCAACCATGTATGGATAGGCAACACAAATTTGTACACCAAACAAATCTTCACTCAAATGTCATCTTGACAATGCCCAAAAATTCAAAAACAAAAACACCAAAAATATCATAACACCATTAGAAAAATTCCTCCACTTGCTCATTCTCTATTCTGGCACCACAGATATGGACATTACAGCTATATCCAGGTGCATTTTCTCCTACTTAATTGGGTTGGTATTTTTGTCTTCCATTTGAGACTCAATATACAGAGTGAGAATTATTGAAGAGAACAAATAATTTCTTACAACACATCACTGCCAATAATAGTAATTCTATACTTCAAACTTTGAGAATAGATGGGATTTAGGCCAAGCCTACCATGCCAGAAACGATACCAGCACATAATTTGGAAATGCTAGCTTTATGATAATAATGTTGAAGAAAATTAAACTGAGGTTAGGGGAAGAGAAACTTACATTCTCCAACAGATTAAACCATCTTTGAATTCAAGAGATTTTGGTAGCCTTGGTGGTAGAGCAAGCTTCAGTTTATTTTCAAAGCATTTCTCCGAATAAGCTAGAAATGCTAATAATTTTGTGAATCCATGAAGCATTTGTGACATATAGTGCAGATATGAAAAAAATAATTAATTTATTGGTAAAGTGCTTGATAGAATAATCTGGACAATTTAAATCTTCAATGTTTCCTGTAATACATTTGAAACCATCAGTAATTCTGTCAGTATTTAATGTAATGTGGAAAACACACTATTGAGTCCATGCTCGAAACGAGCATAACCCCAAAGAGGCTTAAGACACCATTCTTGAAGTAGTTTGATAGAGTAGATAATCTTGTTAAAGGTCTCCAACCAAGCAGTATGAGCAGACTTAAAACCTTACCCAGATAGATGAGAGACGGAAAGGTAGTCTTGGTGGCAGAGCAAGCTTCAGTTTATTTTCAAAGCATTTCTCTGAATAAGCTAGAAATTGGTTGATAGAATAATCTGGACAATTTAAATGTATACATTTGAAACAATCAGTAATTATGTCAGTCTTTAATGTAATGTGGTGCTCGAAATGAACATAAACCCGAGGAGGCTTAAGAAATCATTACTGAAGTAGTTTGACAAAGTAGATAATCTTGTTGAAGGTCTCCAACTAGGCATTATGAGCAGATTTAAAACCTTACCCAGACAGACGAGAGACGAAAAGGTGGCTTTGGTGGCAGAGCAAGCTTCCGTTTATCTTCAAAGCATTTCTCCGAATAAGCTAGAAATGCTAATATTTTTGTGAATCCATAAAGAATTTGTAACATATAGTGCAGATATAAGAAAAAAATAAAAATTATTTAATTAATTAATTAATCAATTTATTGGTAAAGTGCTTGATAGAATAATCTGGACAATTTAAATCTTCATTGTTTCCTATAATACATTTGAAACCATCAGTAATTCTGTCATTCCTTAATGTAATGTGGACAACACACTGTTGAGTCCATGCTCAAAATGAACATACCCCTAAGGAGGCTTAAGAAACCATTACTAAAGTAGTTTCACATAGTAGATAATCTTGTTGAAGATATCCAACCAGGTAGTATGAACATATTTAAAACCTTACCCAGATAGACGAGAGACAATTTATTTCCAATAGATACAATTTCTTTTCAACAAAGATACCAAATAACAGAGGCCAACAAATATGTTGTGCATTTTGCAACTAAAAAATAAAACCAACAAATCCCGAATCAGCAGAAAAGCCCTTTCTTCATCTGGTGTAAGCAAAGATTCCTAAATAGAATCCAACTGGAAAATAGAAAAGGGCTAAGACAATTGTAGCATATGGTTTTCCTCAATCTACCTGTCCTCTGGCCTGGCTTCGGTCCTAACGGGTCTACGCCACCTCCGAATTTTCTTAGCTTAATAGCTCTTCGCAGAATCCTCCAGAGCATCTTCAGAGATTTTACCCCTTCGGTAGCCCCATTTAGGAAAACAACTTCATTCCACACCTCGAAAGAGGACTACGGCGGACTAAAACTCACGCAATGACTGGTTCACTAATTGGGAAATGCAACAACTAACATACTCTAACTAATCTAACTAACCAATTAACCAACTCATCTCACAACTGATAATATTTCAATCATCTAACACAACATCGATGGTGTTAAATTTGACAGAGTGGTAGCTGGGGTGTTCTTTTTAGAGGGAAATGCCTTATGGCTTAAGAAGAATTTTTATTTTTTAAAAATAAAAATTTATGGATGATTTAGATTTAAACATATAAGAATATTTTGAGTTATATATATAATTTAATATTTTTAGTTTTATATATAATTTAATGGATGAAATTAAGGATCTCTAATAGTTTTTTGTTTTTTACTTTTATAAATTTTTAAGAGTTACAAATTACAATAAGTATTTTGATTTTTTATTTACTATTATCAATCATTTAATCTATATGGATGTGCTATTTTAACTTATCATTGGAAAAGGTTTGATGAGTCCGTTCATAAAGATTACAAAAGGAAGTGATCAAACCAGATGAATTTTTATTGACAATTTTAAGTTTTAAATATCTCTTTTATTATATTGATTATGAACTTGTAAAATTTTGAAACATTATAAATTTTGACACAAGCATTTTGATTGCTATTGGAGTTTATAATCCATTTAATTTTGATGACTATGCTTGTTTAACTCATCATTGGAAACAACCTGATGAGTCCCTTCTAACTACCAATATAGATCCATCTTAAGGACAGACCTAACATGCACTAAGAGGGATCAAATCTCTTCTATATAAGAAATTTTGAAGACATGACTGATATCTCTCTCTCTCCCTCTCTCTCTCTCTCCAGATATATCTCTATATATATATATATATATATATATATATATATATATATATATATATATATATTATATATATATATATAATTGTTATATATGTATAAGAAATTTTGAAGACATGACTAAGGATTTGTTTGGTACCAAGCTAATCAAGCTTTGTAATTCGCAGGGCCTAATAATTTGCAATGGTGTAGTGAAGTGGCCAAACTCTAACAAAATTACTTGTATTCATGGGTTAGATGGTATTGTTGTGGATTATGGGATTTTCGATACCCCTATTTATAACCAAACACTTAATGTTGACCTCCCCTATTTATAACCAAATACTTAATGTTATAACAAAATACTTAATGCTGACCTCATCTATTTATAACCAAATAGTTAATGTTGACCTCTTGATATACCCTGACCTTGAATGTGGTCATAGACCTTAACCCTAACTTTAAACTTTTCCATGCACAAAATCCCCATGAAAGAAAATTTATAATAAAAGACACTTGTATTTTTGACAAGTGTAAAACTAATATTTATCTCTTCTTAAAGGATTTAAATATGGATGTAAATCTCCTAACTTATAAGGAAAAATTATAATACCTCTATTACAAGCCTTTTTACTCTTTATCTTTTTTTATAGGATTTAAATATGGATTTTAACCACCTAACATATAAGGATAAATTCTAATGCCTCTATTATGATCGTTTTTACTTCCATATATAGGTTCTCTACGGAGATACTACATAAAAAGAATAATATAACTAAAATCCAATAGGGATACTTGTAGTGAATCTTTAAAACTTGGTATAAATATATGAAAACCCTTATTAAAAGGAATAAAATGTTCCATGCAAATAGAAAGCAAGAACAATTATCACACCTTTTTAAATTGGATCATAAACAATTTTCAAGGAAAATTTTAATTAATGAAACTGAAGAAAATAATACAATACCCTTGAAGGATTATCTTAAAGTTATTTAGGAATCCTTGACACCTTGGACATTATTTGGATGATTCCTATAGAGTGTTAAATCCTTGAGTTTGGGGTTTAAGCGGGTCACAATTATGAAATCTAAAGACATTGAACACTGCCAAACTAAAAATTTTAAATAAAAGAGATTATCATGATCCTTCACATCTATAAGTTGATCTCTAAATTGTTGTTGATATTCCACTAGAATGGTCCATCACAATAGATTTGATAAAATAATTAAAATCTATCTAATATAGGTTAAATTTTCTTTAGATTTTAGATCCTTTAATAGTTGATTTTCTACTTAAATGAATGAAATAACTTAAATGTGAGAAACAAAGAACATAAATAAATTCACACACACCATCCACAATTAGTCACAAGTTTTATTTTGGGGAACCATTATAGTAGAAAATCCAACTAGAAGGTGAGGTTTATATACTCTCTTTTATTTGGGTTGGAAACATACAATTATAGAGGAAGAGGCACTCTTTATGGAGTTACCTAAGACCTGTGCCATATGAGGCTACTAAGAACCCTTAAAAACCTATGTTCTACTCTAAAACATCTCTCTCTTAGTTTCTCTACTCAACTATGGAACAAAGTACAATAGCACAAAATGGAATCCCTACTCCTTCTAGTGGCATGATATTTGACATAGGTTGATATCCAATTAGGGGTAAGGATTGATTCCATCAACCCTTAACTAGAGTTATAATTTTGGACCTTTTAGAGTCTTCTTGACGTCCACACATGGCTAACTCCATTTGCATGAGTAATGGGGGTTGACATGGCATTCTCTTGTACCATGGTGGTCAACAAAATCAGTCACATGACATTGCAAGATGAATTTAATTTCTACATTTGAACTCAAATTGACACATGGGAAATGAATTTCAGTGTAGATAAACATATTTGGGCTCATTTCTAAAGTGAAAAAATTTTGACACCAAAAATTACCATTTGATTCCTCAAAATGGCTCAAGAAAGTTCTAGATTCCAACTCTCAAAACAAGGACCCATCATTAAAATGGCCTTACAAGCTTATTACTTTGAATTTTTCCATGCTAAAAGTATCAACAATAATGAATAATAATATAATTATCAAATTCAAATCACATCTTTAGGGAGACTCTTTATTTTCCAAAATATTTACACGATAATGTGAGGAAAAATCTCCTCTATCTTCTCCTTAGAGTACCACTTTGCTTTTCCTAAAAGTTGTCCTTTTAACCCAATCTACCAAAGGTCATGTTACCCCTATCTTGTAGTTATGGAATATTGGACAGTCTTTGATCCTTTTGTCCTTTCTTCCAGAATCGACATTCTTTCTTCATGTGCCTGGGTTTTCCACAATGAAAGCAGATGATTCTGCCTCTCCTTGATTTTGATCGGCCTCTCGATCTTGATCGCCCTTGCCGGCCTCGATCCATTCCCTTACCACGATCAGATAGAGCTAGAGCCTCTCCTCCCTGGTTTTCGTAATTGACTTGTGTCGCAGCTCTTCATTCATTAAACTGTTGCTGACATCATCAAACTTTAGGGTCCCTGTAGTTGTTGAAGTGCTCATAGCTACAATTAAATTTTTCCAGTTGTCTGACATAGAACACATTAGCAAAATAGCTCTAATTTCATCATCTAAAATGATTTTAACAGATGCAAGTTGATTAGTAATAATATTAAATGCATTCAAGTGCTCAACAACTAAAGCACCCTCTTTCATTTTGAGATTATAAAGCTTCTTCATCAAGAACACTTTGATTGATGTCGTGTTCTTCTCATATAGATCATGGAGCTTCTTCCATACTCCTTCAGCGATTTTTTCTCCAGACACATTGAAATAAACATTCTTTGCTAAATATTGGCAGATTGTTGCAATCGCCTTTCTATCTAGCTTATTCCACTCTTCATTTGTCATTGATGAGAGTTTCTTTGTTGTGCCCTCAATCGGCAAATACTGATCATTTAAAATCAGTATATCCTCCATCTGTGATTTCCATAGGACAAAATTAGCCCCACCCAAATTCTCCATATCTGTAATTGTTGTCTCCATTTTCAATCAAATTCACGCTCCAAAACAGAAAATCTCCACTTAAAAATAAAACTTTAATTATTACTCTTTAAAATTTAGTAATGATGACCTTCCTCCTTTTAAAATACCCTTTTCAAAATTCCTGCTCCTTTTTAAAATATACTTTTCAAAATTCCAACATATAATTATATATGTTTCATAATAAATATAAAAACATATATAATGTTTTAACTTTTTCACATTTCACACATACATATATTGGTTTGAGAAAAAACTTGAGATATACGTGCAAGCTTGATGTAAAAAAAAACTTATGAACACCACGTTTCAACTCGAAACTCCACAGATCTCCATGTTTCAAACTCCAGTAACACGTTTCAACATAGATCCACGACCTTGCAACAACTGCCTTTTGGTTCCAGCATTTCTCAGCTATTTCCTGGACATATCCTTCAACAGCTCCAAGGGTAACAACCAACGTTTTAACAACGCTGCCAAAGTAAGGCGATGGCACTAAGCGGCTTGCACAGTGGATATTCGACCCTAGCTCCAATACCAGTTGTTATATCAGAGCATACATAACACACAACGGATTTATACTCAGAGACTTAGACGACAATAACAGAGAATAATTCACAGAGATAGACAAATGGAGAAACAACAAGATTACTTAGTCAAAAATAGCGGAATAAATAAAAATACACTGGAGAACAGAAATCACTTAGCATTACATAGGCCTTGGCTTGCAATCCCTGGCCAATGAAATTACAAATTTATAGAGGCACAAGAAGGATCTAGAATCATGTAAGTCAAATGATTGCGCAAAGGTAGGTCCCTTGTCCCAAAAACAAAAAGATCTCATACACCAAATTGGTGTTTAACTTAGCACTGACTTTAAAATTAAATAATAATAATATAATACTCAAAGCTAATACCATCATTATTCCATCTTAACTTAATTTTTAACTCAATAGGAAGTTAATTCTTAGTTTTCCCTTTAACTTAATTTTTAACACAGTAGGAGGTAATTTCTTAGTTTTCCCTTTCCCGCATGGGGTCTTACCAATGGAAAGCATGAAATCATTTAACCGACGAATTAAGGATCTCACGAATTAAGGAATAACAACTCACTCATGGTTCATGCTACTATATGGTTAGATTATGACAATATTTGGGATTATACACTTGTTAGAAGACACATCATGGTTCATTGTATTATTTTTTTTAAATTCATACAACCATCCACTTTGTGAGAAAGGTTAAATGCGATATTGTCCTTGTTCCACGTGTGGAAAAATCGAACGGATGAATTCCTAGGGTTGAGAATGGACGGTTGTTATGGGAGGAGGAGTTACAATGGTAACTTCCTCTCTCTCCCTTCAACGCCGCCTCAAACCATTTGCAACATTGGATCAAGAGAGGAGTTTGCTCTGCAACCGATGGAGTTACAACCATACTGTTGGATACCTATACCAATAGGTTTCATATTTCATGATTGGCAAATATAAGTGCCAATATGCTCCATTTTTGCTGCTACAAAGGTTCCATATTTGCAAGAGAAAGAAGGTGTGTATATGCCTGCATATTCACAAAAGTTTTATGGATGACCCAACAGTCTAATCTGGATCATGCCATGGTTTCAATTTATGTTGTAGAATAGAGAAAGAAATCTGTCCAAACTGTTTAATCTTGGAAGATCAGTAGCTAGGTAGAGAAACTAAGGTTCCCAACTGCTTAATCTGGGGCCTTGGAAGGAATAAGGGTAGTATTAGATAGGAAATGAAAGCAAAAAAGCCAATGTAAAAGAAAAGGCACACAAAGGGTTTGCAAGTCCAAGTGCACCCTTCAAGAAGGAATAAAAATGTTAGGCAAACTAGTTGGGTAGGTAGATGGGGTTGCAGAAGTGGTGTTTCTTTCAAGATTAAAGTTGCTAACCATGCACAAGCAAAGTAACACAGTGGAGCATGACTAACTCCCTTTTTCCATGTGTATATCACTCATTACTAATACCCCTTCACAAGTTGTGTACATAAGAGAAACTTAAAGTTTTATGATGGTTCTTATGGCCTTTAAAAGCCACATTTCTTGTGCAAAAGCCTTTTCATTTTGATCTACTCTATACACTAAGTTGTTTTCAAGAGAACTTGGTTATACTCATCCTCACCCATATTTTCCCCCATGTTAACAGCTAACTCTATTATTTAGCTCCCTATACTTCATTTTCCCTATCATTATAACACCATGGTGTATAAACCCCACATTTTGTATAAATATCCCCTCCTTGGCACTATAGCCATAGTCTCTACTTCCTGGGAATTGAATTAACATCTGGTTAAGGTCAAGAACCCATGTTCAGCCCCTTTTCTCCATCTGAACCCATTACCCTACCCAAGTCTCCATTTTTGCGTAAAAACCCTTAAAGAAACCCTTTTTTGACCCCCTAAACCATTAAAGGATGAAAATTTCATGAAAATATACCTACCCCGCCTTATCCTAAGGTCGGGAGCCAGTTTTCGCCTTTTTATAAACTCCATCAAAACCCCCTTTTCCTATAGTTTTGCCTTTGTATACTTTGTACAAAAATTTTGCATAAAATTCCTTGTTTTTCACCGTTTCGTAATGTTGGCGGACAAATATGATTTTATTAAAGAAAATCATCAATAAACCATTGAAAAATCATTTATAAACTGAAGGGTCCCGCCGGGCGGGCTTGCCGATAAAAATTATATTTTAAACCCGCTCGTTGACTATTAGCCTCCGCGCAGCTTGTTGACTCGGTAACCGTCCGATCGCGGCTCTGCCAGATCTACAGCCATCAGCAATTTCGGGGGGGGGCCGACGTCCGACTGTTAATAAATGTTGACCTTATCCTCCGCGCAGGTTCCTTGCCCGACAGCCGTCAGATCGCACACCCGCAGATCAACGACTCATATCAATTTCGGAAGGCCCCCGACGTCCGAGAGATACCTTCCGATATCTGTCAGACGCTTGCGTCACGCGGGGACAGGTGTCGCGGCCAAACTCCGTCGGAGCCCCCTCTGACAGATTCCTTGCCGTGCAAGAGGGGGCCCGATATGGCGACACCTGTCCTCCCCACGTCCCCGCCCTGCTGTTGCCCACGTCAATCGCCACAGCCGCCCACCTCGTCCCCCATTCGCCCACCTGGCCGCCACCTCATCGATCCCGTGGACCGGTCTCAGGCCGCCATGTCACCCGATGACGCCCTGCTGACGTCACCCAACCCGGACCCACATGCTGACGTCATTCAAAAAAGGCGCCAATAAAGCAAAAAGGCCATATTTTTACGGTTTTTTCGCGTTTTTTGTTATTTTTCTGTGAAAAGGACCTCTGTGCTGTCTGCATGCAAACCACGACGAACACTCTACCAGCCAACCTACGACCATCCGCCGAAGCTCAGAGCACCAACCCAACCGCTACTTCGTCCCAAGCTACTGGTTAAACAGGTATTTGCCACTTCATCTCCTCGTAAGCTGGTTTTTTCGCAATTTCTTGTAAAATCCACCTGAACCAGGCATAAAACTGAAATTTTACCGGGAAACCAAGTATATCCTACCTCCCCTGAACAGTTTAAGGTTGAATTACAGTGGCGGAGCCATTCTTATACTTCAAATTCCAATCAAAACCCTTCCCTGTTCGCGCAATCGTGAACTTATTAACCTGCTCCTAAATTGTCAAGGGAGGTCTGTTAAACTACATAAAAAGCCTTCTCAAAAAGCCCAGCACTGTCCTATTCTGCTGTATATTGACCCTGCTGCTTTTGTTCCTCGCAATTCCACTTTCTCAGTTAGCACACTCGTTATCTCAAGAAATATTTGAAACAGACATGGATACCCCTTCAGCATCAGTAGCCTTTAATGTTACTCCCTTAAATGCTCCTCAGAGAGAGCTGGAATGGCAAGATTTGGCTGACCTCGATTACCAAATCTCAGAAGATGCCCCATCCAAATGTACATTCCACATTCATCTGCTGTATGAACTCAGGGCTAAGCACAGAGATGGAATAGATATCCTGGGCATTTGGGAATCCTCCCTCCCAATCTTCAAGATGCCTCAGGTCAACCGGTTCCCTGAACTCATCCACTTGTGTGCTGCCTGTTATGACCCTGTACAGAGGGCTGTGCTCAACTCACAAGGTGTAGTTGTATTTTACACCACCCCTGAGGCTATCAGGGAGATGGTCCAATTCAAAACTCAAAGGAAATTGGTTCCTTTATCCCTGCTGGACCTAATTAATCAAGGAGCCAAGGTACTTACAGAGGCAGAGATCCTAAAAGCTTAATCAGTTGTTTATCAAAAAATCTGACACAGTGCTGCATCCCCCCATCTTTGATGGCTATTTAAATCAACTGGGCCTGGACCTAGCATACATGATCAGCTCAGTGCTAGGGTACAGTTCAATGGAATTCATAGAGGAAACTGTGCTAGTAATGATGACAAGGTTTTCCCCTGGTAAGGCCCCCATTTGTTATGACTATGCTACATATATCTCGGACAAGATACATGAGCAATTTCTGCACTTACCCAGAGAGAGAGTGTTCAGGTACACCTCATATATTTATCATCTCATTTTGTATTATCAACATGAGAAGTTCTCTTTTGAAATCAAGATAACGGATGCAGCAGGAAACCCAAGATCAGTGGTATACTGGAGCTCAGTCTTCCACGTCCGTACATATTCACCATATACATATTCTGAGTTCATAGACTTATTCATTCATCCAGCCTTGTCTCTACTTTTGACAGCGCCCCCTCCAAGACTCACTGATGAAATGCAGAGGATCCTGCAATTGTCCAGTGCCTACAGCATAGGAGATTGGTATTTTTACCAGCATCACACTGTGATTAGAATATATGGGTGTGAGCTGCGCCCATACAAGCTGCCCAGATTTGTGCCCATGAGGCTCTTTGCCTTGGAGTATTTCAGGCAATTTGGCAATGCCGACCAGGTGCACTTTGCTGGAAAGGGTAAAAAAGCACAGCTTAAAGTTAGAAACCAGCTTGGCCACTTCATCCTAAACAGAAGAGAAGGATGGAAAGAAGCAGATAGGATGTTGGAAGGCCTTGGCCTAAAACAAAGCTTCCTTTGGAAGCCCTATGACCCCAATAACTTTATATCCTTGAGAAGGCAGAAATGCAAGGTCTCTAGCTATGAGCATGAGAGCATGTTCCACGTTCTAAGACATGCCAACCAACCAAAGTGGAGGAGAAACACCCTAGAAGAGCCTGTGTCTCAAGAAGAGCTAGTTGAAAGGGCTAGAAGGCATTTATTAAAAATGGCTGACTTGGAATGTCCTTCTCAGGTGCCTGCTCTACCAAATCCTCAGACAATAGCACCTGCTTCATCCTCTGCAACACAACAAGAGGCAGTGCAAACTTCAAATCAAGGGCAGAGCAAGGGAAAAGATAAAGTGATGGAAGAAACAGAGGGCCAACAGGGCCATCAACAGCAGCCCCAGCAGGAACAGCAACAAGCTGACCAATAGGGTCAGGAGAAACAGAAAGGAGAGGGCCAGGCAGCTACCCAAGAAAAGACAACATCAATGGCGCCTCCTAGACAGGATTCCAGAGTAGACTCCTCCATCCTCCAAACCCCTCAGAGGGAGGATATTAGCAGAAAAAGAGAGAGGGAAACCCCCCTCACTGAAACATCAGATAAGCGGCAAAGGCTGAATCCCTTCTCAGAGGAGGAGATGCAAAGTGTAGAGACTTCTGCTAGCTCCCTGCAGCAAGAGCAAGATAAGGCAGCACTAGGAGAAGTGAGCTCCTCAGGGCAACAGCAGAACACAGCTGCAGCTATAAAAGAACAGTTCAAAGAGGCCAAACGAAGGAGTGAGCCAATAAAAATTCGGCTCTACAATCACCTGCTAAACATGGCTCCTGCAAATCAACAAAGGATCATGTCCGCATTTGATGTGCAAGATGGCAAGCTGACCATGAGCCACTTCGCTCCTACAGTGCAGCAACCGCAAACAGCTGCAGATTATATCAGGACTAACTTGGAAGTCCTCTCAAAAGACATCCACCCCATATATCAGATTGAGATCCATAAGCAGACGGGTGAGATGGTCTATGCCACTCTGGCAGACAAGACCTTGATTAATTACAGGTTGCAGAATAGCCTAAACAACACTGCAGCATAGCTTGAGTTGGAAAGGGCATCCTCCCAAGCTAAAGACAACAGAATCAAGGCATTAGAAGAAATAATCATAAAGTTTGGGCATGACCCCAACGACGTTAAGGCAATACAACAAGTCCTTAAGCTGAGGGATGCAGACATGGCTGCAATAAAAAAGAAATTGAAGATTCCCCCAACTCTACATCCACAGACAGATGAGGTTGCCCAGCAGAGGCAAGAAAAGGATGCAGCTTCTTTATTGATGACACTATACAAGGAGCTGATAGAAACACAGGAAAAGCTGCAAGACACAGAGACCACATTGGAAGTAGCATTACAAAGGAGGGAGGCAGGACAATCTTCCAAGCCGCCCATAGAATCAATAGACCTTGAGGAGTCCCCTCAAGATACTGTCCCTCCAAAGCAACAGGCTCAGCAGGATGATCCAGGCACCACAGCACCAACCACCTCAGCACCAACAACAGAGCAGGCTGAGAGTCTGGACATGCAAAAGCTGAGGCAAGAAATACAGGTGCTAGAGGCTCAGATGTCAGAACTCAGCCAAGCCCAGGACAGCTTAGCAAAAATAAGTGAAAAATATGATAAGTCTAAGCAAAATGTGGCTGAGAGGGGAAGAGAAGTAAAAGCTCTGAAGAAAAGAATTGCAGAGCTAGAAAAGGAGCTCAGTTTTGGTAAAGTTACAGCAGAGCTCAAACAAGTTATCTAGACCACCATTGGACAATCAATAACTAACCAATGGGAGTACATAGAGGCCATATATGAGCAAGTGGGACTCATTAGTAGGGCAAGAAAAGAACTGCAGAGAGCAAGGGCATCTCTAGGCAATATGCCTGAGATTGCCCCCAAGATGATAGAAGTGCTCAATTACAGGACAAGTTCCCAGCTGGTGAGAATGGGAATTGGAAACAGGACTGAAACAATTTTGTTAATCAAAAGAGTCCTGACAATGAAGAGCCTAATTCAGACCCTGGACAGAAGAATCCAGGATATGCAAGCTGATATAAATAAATTCCAAAATAGGTTCTTGGCTTTGTAGGACAAAGGGCTCCCCAGCTTATTGGAATCAGGAAAATTACTCTCACATGAGAAATATGACAAGAGAGTAAGCACTTTTGCAGCAATACAAATTGCTGAAGCACCAAGCACATCTTCAGGAGCAGGCTCAGTAACAAGGCAAATTCTTTTTGAAAGATTAGATAATTTGTTTTTTATTAGAAATGAAGTCACACACTTATTTGATGAGCCCCCTCAGTTTTATAAGTACACAGAGGCTGATGAGACCATGGGGTCAATTTTGAAGCATCAGTTGCCTCCACCAGATACATGGCAGGAATTAATAAGATTACTTTTAAACCAAAGTTAAGTAATCACATCTTTCTCTGCAGCAAAGTTTGCACTGCATGCACAGCTGGACAAAAGATACATTAGCAGGTATGAAAACGCTGAGCCAACTCAGCACAAGTACTCGACATCAGCAACGGCATCAACAAGCACAGGTGGCAGGGCCAAGAAGACACAGAAAAGTGACGGCTGCACAGCAATTCATTCAGCAGTTATGATAAAGCCGCTCAACCGACTCCGTGAGCCCCAAAGGTCAATATTACTCTGACAGGAGTTAAGAGCTTTCATAACTCATTTAAGACTGTAATTACTTCTCACCTACAAGCCATTTACGAGTATAAGAAGATATTTTCTTCTCAGATGACTCAATGCCTGAGATATTTTTGTATTAAAACTTCTATATATTACCCCTCGCATTTGTTGGCAGGGGTTGGACTCCGGATGTAAGAAATCTCTTGATATCTCTTCTGTTACTCTTATGTTGTAAAGATTCAAACAACTAATACAAAGGATGATGGGATTTCTCCAAGCATTGTCTCTCTTGATGTCTTGCTGGTGTATGGCTCAAAGTCGCAGGATTCCTGTGTATTCCATGGCTCAATAAGTTTTCTCGTTACTCTCTGTTACATGTATGTTTGTTATACTTTCATGTATCGTTCGTGCTTTCCATGGATTCAATATCTAAATGGCCAAGAAAAAGAATAGTCCCAGGATTTAATCTTTGATTACCCTGGACTCAATCCTAGCCATTTCATATGTTTTCCTCAGTTATGGTATTTAAAGAGTAATTCTTCAGTACTACCTCTAATACTATATCATCACAAGAACATGTTATTTCAAGAATTCAAGTAATTGCTCCTAAATAATAGACCTCCTTCACACTAGTCAGCTTAGAAAAGAATCCTTAAATGCTCTTTGCTAGTTGTCTATCATTTCACCATCACAATTTACAGTTTGTTTTGTGAAATACACACAGGCCCTGTAATTTCAGCTGCACTAAGCCAAGATTTCAAGGAAGCAATAGTTACAGACCCCATTGCCCAATGGATTAGTG
>APFE031494105.1:0-72318 GCA_000404065.3 Pinus taeda | reverse complement strand
CCCCCCCCCCCCCCCTCTCAGTATTATTTCCAACATAAGGAGACCTTGTGGCTTGAGAGAGCGTTGTGCACCAAAAAGAGAGGGAAGGCTTAGCCTAGGCACAGGGTGCATCCTCAACAAACAAAGGGGATCCAACTAAATATTGGAAGTTCATTGTGCATTCTTCCTTGCCTTATGGGTAGGATTATAGAAACCAAAAATTGTTTTAAATTTGGAGGGTAAGGCATGTGACAACACAATGAGTTTAGAGTAAATAAATGTGACACATAACAACTCATTAGTACAACTTAGACATAACCCAATACTGAGAATTATAAATCAAAATGCTAGTTTACAAACACCCTCCAAGTATGTTGGGATGGGGTCCCCTGGGTTAGTTTTGGGGCAAAAGCCTAAGTTTTGATGTAAAAAGATGTAAAGTCTCCACAAGTTGTGGTCACAGAGTGCGTAGTTAGTTAAAGAGTTAAAAGTGTTTTACCCTTCTTTTATGTAACTTGAGACAGATTTAAAGATCTACCCATAGTCCGCGAACCATGGGATTGTATAAATAGACGTGCCTTAGGAACGTATAAATAAAGTAAGGAAGTTGTCTATGGGTACAAGCGAAGAAGTCTAGCATAGAAGTAGAAGTCTTAGAGGAGGGAAAGGATTTGTAGCTAAATGCACAGAGGCCTAGAGTAGAGTCTACGCTGAGTGCGCGGACCCCTACAGCTGAGTGCGTAGGGAAGTTTTGAGTCTGTAAGCTTAGCTGAATATCAATAAAGAAGACTACTGCAGAAATTCCTGTGTTTTATCTATTATCTTCTGTTGTGTATGAATGCACTTTATGTTGTGATGAATAATGATTCTATGAAATAATGATGTATTGATGCGCGACTTCATTAGTTTTGCATTGTTATCTAAACACAATTAATGTTAAGTGATTATGCAAAGATTATAATGCTTTTTGTTAAAATTATCTAACACTTAAGTGAAATTGAGCAAATAGCGGTCTAAGGGTAATCTAAAGTGCGTGTAAGTAGCTAATTGACCTATTCAGGGTCTGCAAAAGCCAATCGTAGGCATTCACGGAGGTCTAGAGGCCGATTGAAGGAAGTTACAGCAATAGACTGCAGGAACACAAAGGTCTGCGCAAAGCCAGATGTAGGTCACCAAAAAGACATCACATTGATCTCTGGGTGCGGAAACTTGGTTCCAACATCCCCCATAATGTTGTGGGTGAGACTTCAGTCTGTGCACTGCGGACTGATGCTGAAAGGGCCAGTAGTGTAGGGATTTTTTTGGCACAACTAACTCTAATCCTAGGCCAGGAACCCCTAAGACAACATATGGTTCTGTTGCTGGGACTAGGATTTGCATAAAGAGATGTTTGATGTCGCATCACTGGAATCCGACCAAGAAGGAAATTGAGAAGTGGTTGGATAGAAATATCCACGAATTCGTAGCGCAAGAAAACATAAATTCGCGCTTGACAAAAGAATAATGGTTGGACAGATATTTATACATAGAAATACATGAAACCTTCTTCTTCACCTTCTCGATTGAACTATATGAGTGGATCGCTAAATTGGCAGACGACCAAGGAAGGTGGAGGCTTGACGATCCGATAGTGTGGACCTCAGAGCTCGTGCGAAGGTTGGAAGCTTTTGAAGATAAGATCATGCGAGCAGTCGATCACTGGCTTGATCGAGTCATTGGAGGATTTGTTATAGATTTCGCGGTTGATACCTCAGTCAGTTACAACGAAGGAGAGCAACGCTTCTTCAAGGGACTGCGAGATAAGTACTTGAGATCTTTGAATACTTGGATTAAGATGCTCTTGTGTGAAAGGTGGGTTATGCCATTACCTTGATGTTTGGATCTACATGAAGCGGACGAAGGTTTAGAAATTAAGGAAGAACATGTCCTGAATATAGTCCATTGATTGGACCTCCTTCAAGAGATGACGAGGGAACAACACAAGCTTTACCATAGAGCGCTGTCCAGTTGATAAGGCAAGGCTCTCCGCGGATACCTCATCTGCCTACACCACCTCCATCTTCACTGCCACAACATACACCTTCACCCACACCGCCACCACCCCCGTTATTGGTCAACATGTTGAATACGATGAAGTTGTCAGTTTTGAAGGGCTTAGGGAGTGAGGATCCAGATCAGTTTTGGTTTGTTGCGAAGGCTGTATGGACAACTAAACAAATTATAAATGATAATATAAAGAAGGCGCAGTTGGTTATCGCTCTGCAGGATCATGCACTGACATGGTACATTAAGTACTACACCGATAACCCGCTGACATCATTAGCAGACACACAGACCGCTCTAAACAAAGAATTTGCTAAGCCTAAGTCTGAATCGTGATCAGTGATTGGATTCAAGGAAATCATGATGAGGCCTAGCAAAACACCTTGGGAATTGGATCAAAGATTGAAGTGCCAGATCTGTGAAGCTAATATTAATGTCATAGATAGTCAACACCGTGAATGGTTTGTAGCCTCACTCCTGCCCCACCTAAGGGTTGCTTTATCGCAACAAAAGATAGGAAATCAGGTGGAGGCCCTAGAAATTGCGATCAGATTGCATGAAATGCCTATTCAAGATGCTTCTTTGGGGGTTCAATAGATTCACATGGAGTTGTAGAAACTTTTCTTGGAGTTACAGAGCTTGAAGAAGGAAAAAGCGGCTCAGCCAGAGGTACACAAAGAAGTTTGGTGTCTCAAGTGTAAAAACCAGGGGCATGATAAATATCACTGTCCTATCTTCACGAATTACATCACAAGAGGGGGCCTATGACCCTAAGGTAGGAAGCTCCAGCAAGACCAAGTACGGGGCCCACGTAATGGTGTGCTATTTGTCAAGTAGCCAGAAAACATGTAACAGACAATTGTCATTTTATGGAAAAATTTGTACAGACGCCATAGAAATTGTTCCGCAATTTTTGCAAATTGGTGGGCCACGATGAGCATCACTATTGGAGCTATGAACTAACGATGGAAAGGACGTCAATGTCTCGAATGCAAGAAGAAACTCGGCCTTCGAATCAGGGCGTTGGGGGAACGCGCAGAGGATATCAGGGGCGCGGACGAGGCCAAGGAGGAGGAGGACCTAGTAGGGGTTGGGGGCAGGTCATTTGTTACAATTTCCAAAATTCTAGGACACTATGCGTAAGAGTGTACAAATATGACATGCTCGTCATGTCAATATTGTACTCAGTTTGATCACACAATCGAAGAATGTCTTGTGATGATGACCAAGATGCAAGAGAAGAAAGCGTAGCCTCAACATCCTACCCAAAAATTACAGATGATGAGGGTTGAACGCCACGAAGAGGACCCGAATGTGAATATCATATTGCGAAGCGGGATCGCGACTGGTGATGATAAGGGAATGCAGCCTGAAGAAGGTGGATGGGTCCGCAAGGCTACAAAAAAGGAGGTTGGGTTTGATCTGGAGCATGCGAAGGAAATATTCATGGAAGTAAAGAAAAGCTTCGCTGAGGCCTCTACCTTAGGAAGTCAGAACAAACTACCAGATACCAATGTGCCTATAGAGGTTGATCCCTTTGTGCTTACCACATTCTTGGAAAATTGTATGAAATTACTGCACGACCGAAAGACTGTGAAAGGGCTAAAAGAATTGATAAACAAGTGTGCTGGTAAGGATACTTCTTCTGATGGACCCCATGTAGTCAGGAATATCGGTAAGCATAAGGAAAGAACAGGGCATGAAATGAGGCTTACCGCACAAATAGGAGACTATGAGATGGACCAGGTTATTCTGGATTTGGGATCTGACGCAAACGTCTTGCCTAAACAAACTTGGGAGAGAATGGGGGACCTGCGATGCAGTGGTCTCCTATTCAACTGAGGATGGTGAACCAACATAAGATTATCCCTATGGGATGATTGCAAGGGGTTATCATAGATATAGAAGGTGTGAGCGCGTTGGCCGATTTTGAAGTAATAGAGATTGTTGATGATAACAATCCATACCCCACACTTTTGGGAATTGATTGGGCTATTGACATGAATGGGGTCATCAATTTGAAGAAGAAGACAATGTCGTTTGAATGGAAATCGCTCTGCATTGTAGTACCATTGGAACTTGCAGAAGGACCATGCTATAATAAACCAGTCTACGACTATGAGGAGAGTGATGATGATTTGGATCAAAACTATAAATAACAGCGCAAGACCAAGATTGGGTTAATTCGATAGTTGATGGACGAATTTCATGGGACCGCAAAAGTTCTTGTACCTCGGATTTAGATGAAGAGTTGGAACATTGGAAAAATAGACTACATGAAGTGTCCACATTGCACTGCAACATGATGACCAATTCGCTGCGTTGTGTGTCATTAGAGGTAAGAAATTTGCCTTATTACGATGGTTTAACTTACATAGATAAATTTTTGGATGCTTTTGAAAGAGAAGTTCCAGAAGATTATCACTTTCAAGCGTTGGACTGGGCACTACGCGCTATGCCTACTCAGTGGTGGGGTACACACAAAGACAACTTTGATGAATGGCGCAATTACAAAAAGATGATGGGAATGCGATTCGGTCATCCTAAAGTATGGGTAACTGAGATGTATGATGGGAGGAATGATTCGCGTGATCACTTGGCCAAATGAACTAAGGCTTATGGAAAGGAGGCCGAGGAGAAGGCCTGGCTAGAAAAAGAGCTTGCTGCAAGCAGCAGGCCGAACAAGAACAATGCGGCTCTGAGCCAAGTGGTAAATCCCCTTCACCACAGACCGAGGAAGAGGAGTAGTCAGAGTAGGGAAGTGGTAGAGATGAAGGACAGAGCACCCCCTTCTAGTTGAAAAGGTATAGGGAACAGAAGAAGGAGGGGCCCTAGAAAAAGTCAAAAGCAACGAAGCCACCACTGGATCCCATCATGCCCATAGAAGGTGATCTCGATGAGATCGAAGATAAAATGCATGATACCACAATAGAACTGATGCAGAAGTTCGAAGAAAATCACATGCAGTCGCTCGGTACTCTTCAGAAGGATCTGCAAACCCAAACCAACAGGATCCAGGTGGGCACAGGACAGGTGAGCGCCGCACAGGCGATCTTGGAACCAAGGACCAGTCAGGCTGTAGAAATGGTCAAATCATTGGATCTTTGAGTAGTCATGCTACTAGAAGGATCTCTGAGCATAGATGCAACCGATGATAAGGTCATCATAAGTATTCTGATGAACATTAGCCTCAACCTTGCAAGTGAATATTGGGTGAAAAATGAAAAAATGCTCATCGAAAAGACAGAGGTCTTGAAGGAAAAACAGAAGATCCAGGTGCAAAGCACCCAGTTGGTGGCCACGGTGGCAGAAGCTTGCAAGACAGTGTTGGAGTTGTACATACCAGAGGAAGCACCGCTAGAGGCCAAGATCAGGAAGTTGGCAATGAGTGTTCATGATGCCAAGACAGAAGTGGCACGAGTTCAGTTCGATCTCAACCTAAAAATCACAGATCTAGAGCTCAGGTCATAGCCTTCTACCTCGCCAGAGGTTATGGAATAGCGCGAAGAAAATGTTAAGGATGAAGTAGCTACTGTGGATGCCACGGTGGTGGACTGCACAACGCTATTTGAGCAGGCCATGGAAGTAGTGACAACCCTGTAGGAAGATCCCAACCTGCAACAATTAAAGACAGAGACCCATGAGCTTCGACAACAATATGAAGAAGTGTAGGAGACAACGCATACAATGGCTATACTGCAGCGCCTCTCCAAGTTGCAGGAGGGGAAGAAACTCCTTGCACAAGTGGAAGCTGCACAGAAGAAAGAGACAATCCTTAAGGTGCGGTTGTATCCTTGGTTGGAAGAAGCCTACCAAGTCTCTCCCAATATACAAGACAAGTTGGAAAACCTGTAGATTACACAACAGAAGATCAAGAAGGATAGTGAAGGATTAGCCATCCAGTAGCTGGTCGAACAAGTGAATCTGGCAGCCACGCAGAGTGCGAATGAAGTAGCAGTGGTTGAAGTGGAGCTGGGGAATGTTCATAGCAGGATCCCCATGCCAGCTGAGTGACTCAAGGGCAAGTCACGATCTTTGTGTTGGGGGCCTGTTGGGATGGGGTCCCCTAGGTCAGTTTTGGGGCAAAAGCGTAAGTTTTGATGTAAAAATATGTAAAGTCTTCGCAAGTTGTGGTCGCAGAGCACGTAGTTAGTTAAAGGGTCAAAAAGGGTTTTACCCTTCTTTTATGTAACTTGAGTCGGATATAAATAGGTGTGCCTTAGGAATGCCTAAAGAAAGTAAGTTGTCTATGGGTACAAGCGGAGAAGTCTAGCGCAAAAGTAGAAGTCTTAGAGGAGGGAAAGGATCTACAGCTGAGTGTGCAAAGGCCTAGAGTAGAGTCCGCAGCTGAGTGCGCAGACCCCTGCAGCTGAGTGCAAAGGGAAGTTTTGAGTTTGTAAGCTTAACTGAATATTAATAAAGAAGATTGTTGAAGAAATTCATGTATTTTATCTATTATCTTCTGTTGTGTATGAATGTGCTTTATGCTGTCATGAATAATTATTTTATGAAATAATCATGTATTGATGCACGACTTCACTAGTTCCGCATTGTTATCTGAACGCAATTAATGTTAAGTGATTACGTGAAGATAACAATGCAGAACTAGTGAATTCATGCATCAATACATCATTATTTCATAAAATCATTATCCATCACAACATAAAGCACATTCATACACAACATAAGATAATAGGTAAAACACAAGAATTTTTGCAACAATCTTCTTTATTGATATTGAGTTAAGCTTACAGACTCAAAAATTCCTTGTGCAATCAGCTGCAGGGGTATGTGCACTTAGCTATGGACTCTACTCTAGGCCTCTGCGCACTCAGTTGCAAAGCCTTTCCCTCGTCTGAGACTTCTACTTCTGCACTTGACTTCTTCGCTTGTACCCATAGACAACTTCCTTACTTTCTTTAGACATTCCTAAGGCACACCTATTTATACAATCCCATGGTCTGCAGACCATGGGTAGATCTTGAAAGCCAACTAGGTTACATAAAAGAAGGGTAAAACCCTTTTTGACTCTTTAACTAAATACATGCTCCGTGACCACAACTTGCGGAGACTTTACATCTTTTTACATCAAAACTTGGGATTTTGCCCCAAAATTGACCCAGGGGACCCCATCCCAATAGGCCCCCAACACAAAGATATTGACTCACCCTCGAGTCACTCAGCTAGCACGGGGATCCTACTATGAAGATCCCCAGATCCACTTGAACCATTGCTACTTCAGACACACTCTGCGTGGCTACCTGCTTCACTTGTTCGACCAACTGCTCAGTGGCTGGTCCTTCGCTATCCTGCTTGATCTTCTGTTGTGTAATCTGCAGGTTCACCAACTTGTCTTGTATATTTGTGGAGACTTACTAGGATTCTTCCAACCAAGGATCCAACCGTGCCTTAAGGACTACCTCTTTCTTCTGTGCGACTTTCACTTGTGTAAGGAGTTTCTTCCCCTCTTGCAACTTGGCGAGGTGCTACCTCGTAGCCGCTGTAGACGTCGTCACTCGCACTTCATCATACTACTGTTGAATCTCATGGGTTTCTATCTTTAATCACTGCAGGTTGGGATCTTCCTGCAAGGTTGTCACTACTTCCATGGTCTGCTCAAACAACATTGTGCAGTCCACCACCGCAGCATCAACAATAGCTACTCCATGCTTAATAGTTGCTTTTTCTTGTTCCCTAACCTCTGGCGGGGTCGAAGGCTGTGACATGAGCTCTAGTTCTATGATTTTCAGGTTGAGCTTGAACTGAACTCGCACACTTCTATCTTGGTATCGCGAACACCCGCTACTAGCTTCCTGATCTTGGCATCCAGTGGTGCTTCCTCTGGTATGTGCAACTCCAGCACTTTCCTGAGGGCTTCTGCCACTGTGCCTGCCAACTGGGCGCTCTATGCCTGGATCGTCTCTTTTTCCTTTAGGGCCTCTGTCTTTTCGGTGAACATTTACTCGTTGTTCACATGATATTCACTTATGAGGCTGAGCGCGCGCTTCTCTTGCAATCGTAACTTCAATGTCATACCTTCCTGCAGCGTGTGAAGATACTCGTTGGGGAGCGCTGTGTAGCTGAGGCCGATGTTCTTTAGACTACTTACGATGACCTTGTCATCAGTTGCATTCATGCTCAGTGATCCTTCTGGTAGTGCGACTGTTTAGAGATCCACTGATCTGACCATTTTTGTGGCCTGACTAGTCCTTGGTACCAAGCTCATCTGTGTGGTGCTCACCTATCCGGCGCCCACCTGGATCCTACTGGTTTGGATATGCAGCTCACGTAGATCCTTCTGAAGAGTACCGAGCAACTGCAGGTTCTTTTTTCAAACTGTCGCAACACTTCCATTGTGGTATCATGCACTTTATCTCCGATCTCGTCAAGATTGCCTTCTATGAGCGTGATGGGATCCAATGGTGGCTTTGTCGCTTTCGAATTTTTCCAGGGCCCCTCCTTCTAGTTTTCCCTGTACCTTTTCACCCGAAAGGGGATGCTCTGTCCTTCATCTCCACCACCTCCCTGCTATGATTGCTCCTCTTCCTCGGTCTCGGGCATAGGGAATTTACCGCTCTGCTCAGAGTCACGTTGTTCCTATTTGGCGTGCTCCTTTACAACATGCTATTTTTCCAGTCGGGCCTTCTCCTCAACCTCCTTTCCATAAGCCTTAGTCCATTTGGCCAAGTGAATGCGCAGATCATTCCTCCCATCATACTTCTTAGTTACCCGTACTTCAGGATGACTGAATTGACTTCTCATCGTCCTTCTATAATCGTGCCATTCATCAAAGTTGTCTTTGTGCGTACCCCACCACCGAGTGGGCGTAGCGTGCAGTGCCCTGTCCAATGCCTAAAAGTGTTAATCTTCTGGAACTTCTCTTTCAAAAACATCCAAAAATTTATCTACGTCAGTTAAACGATCATAATAAGGAAAATTTCTTACCTTCGAAGACACAGTGCAATGATTTGGTCATCATGTTGCAGCATAGTGTGGATACTTCATGCAGCCTGTTTTTCTAATGTTCCAACACTTCGTCTGAATCCAAGGTACAAGAAATTTCATGATCCCATGTAGTTTGTCCATCAACTATCAGATTAACCTAGTCTTGATCAGGAGGCCGAGGATAAGGCCCAACTAGAAAAAGAGTGCGCTGCAAAGTAACAGGCTGAACAGGAACAACACGGCTTTGAGCGGAGTGGTAAATCCCCTTTGCTCCAGATCAAGGAAGAGGAGCAGTTAGAGCAAGGAGGTGGCAGAGATGAAGGACAAAGCACCCCCTTCTGGGTGAAAAGGTATAGGGAACAACAGAAGGAGGGGCCCTAGAAAAATTCGAAAGCGACGAAACCACCACTGGATCCCATCACGCTCACAGAAGGTGATCTCGAGAAGATCGGAGATAAAGTGTGTGATACCACAGTGGAAGTGTTGCAGCAGTTCGAAGAAAATCACATGAATTCACTCGGTACTCTTCAGAAGGAAATTCACGAGTTGTAGATCCAAAATAGCAAGATCTAGGTGAGTGCCGCATAGACGAACTTGGCGCCAAGGACGATTCAGGCCGCGGAAATCGTCAAATAAGTGGATCTCCAAGCAGTCGTGCTACCAGAAGGATCTCTTAGCGTGGATGTAGCTAATGACAAGGTCATCATAAGTAGTTTGAAGAACATCGGCCTCAACCTCGTAGCGCTCCCCAACGAGTAACTTCACATGTTGTAGGCAGGTATGACAGCGGAGCTACGAGTGCGAGAGCAGTGCGTGCTTAGCCTCATAAGTGAATATTGGGTGACAAATGAGCAAATGTTTGCCGAAAATACAAAGGCCATGAAGGAAAAAGAGATGATCCAGACATAGAGCGCCCAGTTGGCAGCCGCAGTGGCAGAAGCTTGCGGGACAGTGCTGGAGTTGCACATACCAGAGGAAGCACCGCTGGAGGCCAAGATCAGGAAGCTGGAAGAGGGTGTTCACAATGCCAAGGTAGAAGTGGTCCAAGTTTAGTTTGAGATCAAATTGAAAATCATAGAACTGGAGCTCAGGTCATAGCCTTTGACCCTGCCAGAGGTTAGGGAACAACACCAAAGCAGTTCTTAAGGATGGAGTAGCTACTCTTGATGCCGCGGTGGTGGACTGCACAACACTGTTTAAGCAGGCCATGGAAGTAACCCTGTAGGAAGATCCCAACCTGCAGTGAGTAAAGACAGTGACCCACGAGCTTCAGCAGCAGTATGACGAGGTACAATGGCTATAGTGTAGTGCCTCACCAAGTTGCAAGAGTGAAAGAAACTCCTTGCACAAGTGGAAGCTGCACAGAAGAAAGAGGTAGTCCTTAAGGTGCAGTTGGATCCTTGGTTGGAAGAAGCCTAGAAAGTCTCCACCAATATATAGGACAAGTTGGTGAACCTACAAATTACACAGCAGAAGATCAAGCACGATAGCGAAAGACCAGCCATCGAGCAGGTGGTCGAACAGGTGAAGTAGGCAGCCACACAGAGCGCGGTTGAAGTAGCATTGGTTCAAGTGGAGCTGGGGGATCTTTGTAGCAAGATCTCTACGCCAGCTGAGTGACTCAAGGGTGAGTCACGATCTTTGTGTTGGGGGCCTATTGGGATGGGGTCCCCTGGGTCAGTTTTGGGGCAAAATCCCAAGTCTTGATGTAAAAATATGTAAAGTCTCTGCAAGTTGTGGTCGCAGAGCGCGTAGTTAGTTAAAGAGTCAAAAAGGGTTTTACCCTTCTTTTATGTAACTTGATTCAGCTTTGAAGATCTACCCATGGTCCGCGGACAATAGGATCGTATAAATAGGTGTGTCTTAGGAATGTCTAAGAAAAGTAAGGAAGTTGTTTATGGGTACAAGGGAAGAAGTCTTAGAGGAGGGAAATGATCTGCAGCTGAGTGCACAGAGGCCTAGAGTAGATTCTGCTGCTCATTCCGCAGACCCCTACAGCTAGGTGCGCAGGGAATTTTTGAGTCTGTAAGCTTAACTGAATATCAATAAAGAAGACTGTTGCAGAAATTTCCATGTTTTATCTATATTCTTCTGTTGTGTATGAATGTACTTTATACTATGATGAATAATGATTTTATGAAATAATGATGTATTGATGTGCGACCTCACTAGTTCTGCATTGTTATCTGAACGAAATTAATGTTAAGTGATTACGTGAAGATTATAACTCTTTCTGTTAAAATTATCCAACACTTACGTGAAATTGAGCAAATAATGGTATAAGGGTAATATATAGTGCGTGTAAGTAGCTGATTGACCTATTCAGGGTCTACAAAAGCCAATCGTTATCCTTCGTAGAGGTCTATAGGCCGATTGAAGGAAGCTACAACAATAGGCTGCAGGAGCACAAAGGTATGCGCGAAGGCAGATCTAGCTTACCAAAAAGACATCACACTGATCTCTGGGTGCAAAAACTTGGTTCCAGCATCCCCCCATATTGCTTCGGGTGAGACTTCAGTCCGCGCACTACGGATTGATGTTGAAAGGGCCAATAGTGTATGGATTTGTTTGGCACAACTAACTCTGAACCTCGGTAAGGACCCCCTAAGCCAACAAAGTGTAATAGAAAAAATATGTGAAATATTGACCAAAAGTGTCATGTTGTGAATAAGTGTGTACTAAGACTAGGAAGTGCATTATGGATGTTCTTAATGATGCATCGATACTCAAGAAATAAAAAAAACACATGAAACAAATTATATAACGTGAAACAAAACTTGGTGACCAAAAGTGACACATAAGATGACAAACGATCTAAGGATCCAAAATTAGAGTGTAGCAAAATTCGGGAGGGTGTTGTAGTAGCGACAACACTTCCTTATTCTTATTTCTCTTTATATGGAAGAATTCAATATAGTCATATTTATCCATAGCTAACTTGATTCAATGTAGGATAGGGGAAACAAACTGCTCATTATTTCCTTGGAGTTTAATAACTTGTTGGATGACTATCTTAGAATCTATTAAAACTAATAATTGGTGAAGATCTCTAGAGAAATCCATTTCCAAACCTTGCCATAACGCGAGAATTTAGCCTGATTATTTGTTGATGTTCCTAGTCCCCAAACAAATTGAATCACTCTTTCTTCATCAAGTGGAAAGACAACCTCTCCTGCTCCATCCTCCCAAAGGTTTCCTTTTGAGGCACCATCAAAGAAAGATGCATGTTGTCCCAAGTTTTTTTTCCATTTTCAGAACTCCTTTGGATCCATCCTAATCAAGAAATATTTTGCGATCAATCCTTTGGGTTTGAAGCTTCCAGCATGATGAGTATACTGATCTAATCACAACCACTCCTTTTCATAGGGTGAAAACTCCTCCAATTATTTTTATCAAATCCTCTCGCTGAAATTATATAAAAAAGTAAATATAACAATTTAGAAGTTGTGGTTGATGCACTTGGATGCTCTTCTTTGAAAATCGTATGATTGTGACTTATCCAAATAGATCGCCATAATAATTTGGGAAGACCCACTCAACTTCTCGAAAAAATTGATTTAGTCTTCTTTTCCATGGAGTATTTTGATGCCAAGAAATAAACGTTGCCTCCAAATATTTTGGAATGCTTTGCAGAACACAAACAGGGGCTAAAGAAAGACACCAAACCTCCAAAGTAAAAGAGCAATGCCAAAAAAGGTGGGGGATATCTTCTTCCTCATTTTGACATAATACACAATGGGAGGGACCCTGGATATTTCTTTTCTTTAGGTTTTCTGCAGTTGACACCTTTCTATGAACCATTTCCCAACAGAAAGGGTTGACTTTTGGTATCCCATCAGTGTTCCAAATCCTCCCCTAGATATGATCTACACTACCCTGAGGTAGTTTTTGAACAAGGAGGTTATAACATTCTCTGACTGTGTAATTACCAGATTTACTATGCTACCATATCCTTCGTTCCAGTCTCATGGTTACTACAGGAGCATAACCTTTTAACGCTTTAATCATCAAATCCCAAGACTATTGAAGATTAGGGAGATTTTTTTCATTTTTCCATCTGATCCACCTCCCCTAATTATCCCATTAAGAAATATTAGCAAGCTAGGCTAAATACCCTTACCCTCCATTCATATTACCAATTATTTTATAACATCATTATATTTTAATAGATCAACAACTGGAAGGTGATCTTTCCAAAGATGAATTCTTGCTCCATTTCTAGTTTTCCACCCTAGACGATTTGTAATAAGAGAGGCGAATTCTTGACAGAGTTTATGATCCATGTGGATATTGGTGGCTACTCGCCTATTCCACCTATACTTCGAGTCAGTTTCATCTTTCCTTGTTTATAGCAACATGTACTATTTTTAGCAATTTTACGGGTCCTAAAATTTCGAAGCAGATTTGAGCCCCTAAACGATGTTTTTTTGAGGTCTTCAGTAGGCCCATAGCCTCTTACAGAGAATCCCATAGTACTCAGAGAGATATTTCCAACAAGGTATCATACGCACCAAAAGAAGATAATATGACCAAGTATGACCCTGGGAAGTTGGCTACCCAACTAACCCCAATGTGGCCCACAAAATCTTGGCGTTCCATCTCCTGGGGTTAGGTTTTTGGTTGTTTAGGGTTTTCCCTTGTTGTTCAATAATAATAAAAAGCCCTTGAGCCTCATTGTAACACAATTCAGAGGCATGTAGCTGCCACATATCTTCTCATAGATAAGCTACCATCACCCGAGCTGCATGTAAGCATATTTCAGTTCTTTGATATTAATGAAATGAAGTTTTATTTTTGTTGCATCTCTATGTTTATGTGTATATTTGTATTTTGTTGCATTCCTACACAAGTCTGGATCATTGGTATCAGAGCGGTCTGCTCTTTCTATATTTTTCTTTGCATGTCCCCAACGAGGCCAGGGTTTAAGGAGTTAGGGCTCGAACTGGTTGAAACTTTGTAAGACAAGCCTTGCAGACCACAACGACCACCCATGGCCAAAGAAAATAAAGATGACGGGGCAGGAGATCCTTTCAAAATATTTCTCGAGGAAGCCCTCAAGGGATAAAGGAACATGATGATGGATAACTTTTCCCAGATCCTTTGGCGGCTACCCACATGCGACGCATCTTCATCCAATAGCCACTCTGGAGGAAACACTCCTTTTAAGGTACAAGTTAACTCTGCCATTCCCATATTTGAAGGCCAGATAGATGCAGATGTTGTATATAGATAGTTAAATCTATTGGAAGGATATTTTCCAGTTCATGACTTTTCCAATCGGGAAAATATTACTTTTTCACTCCTCAGAGCCGCCCCAAATGTCAAGGACTAGTGGGAAATCTACTGTGAACAAAAGAATGAGAGGGAATCCTCACTTTTTTCCTCTGCACCCACTTGGAATTATTTTTGAGATGCCATCAAGGAACAATATTACCCTGTCGGGAGCTATGAAGATAGATACGTAAAGTGGACCACGATGTGGCAGGAAGGGGACCAAGATGTGTCGGAGTTCACAAATGTTTTCCATACCCTTCGCATGAAGTTGGGTATCAAGGATTCTGAGCAGAATTTGGTACTCAAGTACCGCAATTGTCTACACAAGTACATCTAGGATGAGATGGATTTCCTGGACATCTCCTTTCTTGGAACCTCCTATCGATACACTGTCAAGATCGAGTAGAAATTAAAAAAAAAACAAGAAAGACTTTGGATATGTGAATCTGAAGCAAGGGAAATACACCCCCAAACCACAAAACAAAGGAAAAATCCAAGGCAACACAACCCAAGACAACCCGTTAAAGCCACAAGAAAATAATAACACCACGAAGATAAATAAGGACACACGGAAATGGCATGAGTTCCATAAGAGCCCCACTCACAACACAAGTGAGTGTCGAGCCAAGAAGTCAATGGTGGTTGAGTTGAAGGCTTCAGAATTAGATGCATGTTCTGACCTTGACTCAGAAATCAATAAGGGGAATGCCAAAGGGAAGCATATTATCGATGCAGAGCCTAGTGCCACTGTTGCAACCAGTAAGATCCAGAAGGATGATCCTAAAGATCCAGAGGAAGGGGAGTGACTCTTCCACTCAGAGATGTGGGTGAAGGGTTCTCTATTATAGTTCATTGTCGATAGCGGGATCCAAAAGAACCTCATTTCATCATAGGTTGTGAAGCAGTTGGGCCTACCGACCACACCACACATGCATTCATACACTAATGGGTGGCTTCACCAACGGTGAGATCTTCGCATCAGCTAACAATGTCGCCTTCCCTACAACATCAAGCCCTTCATAGATGAGGTATTGTGTGATGTTTCTCCTCTTGAATTTTGTGATGTATTATTAGGCCAACCATAATTGTGGAAGAGAAATGTTGTGTATGAGTCTAGGCCTCGCACTGTTATTATTACTTTGGGAAATAAATTGTACAGGATGTCGGAGGTAGCACCACCTACTGCCAGTTCTTTGATCACCGTGAAGAAATGCAGTAAGATAATTTCCCAGAACATAAAATTTGTTTTCCTTATGATTCGCCCTCAGGGAAAGAAGAAGATTATGGCCATGTCCTCTAGATAGGGCTCCTCCACATGGCAACAACAGATGGATAAGGTTGTGGATGAGTACACAGAAATCTTCACCTCACCCACAGGGGTACCTCTAAACTGTAGGGTCAAACACTCCATCGATCTGAACTGGCATGAAATCCTATCCAATGGACCGATCTATCGATGATTTATTCTAGAGAACAACAAAATCAAGAGGCAGATTCAGGAGTTATTGCAGAAAGGGCACATCAGACCAAGTTAATCACCTCGTGAGAGCTCGATCATGTTGGTACAGAAGAAGGATGGGACCTGGAGACCTTGTATTGACTATCAGGTGCTGAACAATATCATTATCTGGAATAGGTATCCAATCCCATAGATTTATGGCCTTCTCGACCAGCTCAAGGGGGCCAAATATTTCAACAAGAATTACTTGAAGTCCGGTTATTACCAGGTACTGATCGAACCCTCTGATATGTGGAAGACTACCTTCAAATCCAAGGAGGGCCTTTTCGAATTGCTGGTCATGCCTTTCAGGTTGATGAATTCCCCTGCAAAATTCATGAGGTTGATGGACAACATCTTGTGACCCTTCACCAAATAATTCGTGGTGGTGTATTTGGATGACATTTTGATCTTTAGCCAGATTTCAGAAGAGCACCTCCACCATATTTGACAAGTCCTCCAAACCTTGCGGCAACACAAGTTGTGTGCCAATTTGGAGAAATGCACTTTTGGTATGACCTAGGGGTGTGCATGTGGACATAACCAAGATACAAGTAATTTGGGATTGGCCAGCCCCAGCCACTCTAACAGAGCTCTGCAGCTTTCTGGGTCATGACAAATTCTACTGCAGGTTCGTGTTAGGGTTCTCTCATATCACTTGGCCTTTGAGTCAAGTCACCAAAGGAGGAGTGAAAGAAAATTTATTTTGTTTTGAATCCCAATAGAAGGCGTTTTCCGAGTTGAAGCATTGCCTCTACTTTGTATCAGTGCTCACATTTCCAGACCTGAAGCAACCATTTGAGATCGATACAGATGACTCTAACTATGCAATTGGTGCAATTGTTACTCAGCAGAGGCATCGAGACACTTTTAGAGACAGTCTGAAAGTATCCCACCTATGAAAAAGAGATGCATCCCATTATGAAAGTCTGTCGATAATGGAAGAATTACATTCTGGGGAAGGAAATGATCATCCACATAGACCATTGACCCCTGCAATTCATACAGACACAAGGGAAGTTGTAGAATGATCGCCATTAGAAAAGGTCCACATACCTACAATAGTTCCATTTGAACATTAAGTACAAGAATGGAAACATCAAAAATGTTGAAGATTGCCTCAGCTGACCGCTGATCATGGCGTTGACCATTGTGCTCAACTCTTATGGGCACGAGACCACGGGGTGGATGCATCTTTACAAGAGTGATCTAGAATTCGGCAACACGTACCAGATGCTCCTTGAAGGAAAGAAAGTTCCAAAATTTCACCTCCAGGATGCACTGTTATGACACCTAGGACACCTTTTTGTTCCTTCAAGTGAGTGTGCCAAGATGATTTGGGAGGCACACTACAGTGGGGTTGCTAGACAATTCAGGTTAGAGAAAACAGTGGCATTGTTGCAGAAATATTTTTACTAGCCGAACTTTCGACAAGATGTTGGGAATTACATCAGATCTTGAACTTCCTGTGCCATTGTCAAACCAACCATCAAGAAGCAAGGCCTATATACTCCTCTGCCTCCTCCTAGTCGACCATGGGAATCCATCTCCATGGATTACATGTTGGGCCTTCCTTCAACTAAGCATGACAACGACTATGTTTTTGTGGTCGTAGAAAGATTCTCTAAGATGGTTATTCTGGCAGCCTACAAGAAGAGTATCACAGCAGAAGCCACTACTAAGATATTCTTTGAATGAGTGTGGGTACACTTTGGAATCCCACAGTCCATTATCTCATATTGTGATAGTAGGTTCTGTTATCTCAAAATCAAGCCTGATAGGCTGCTGGTTAGGATGACTCTAAGTAACTATTTCAAACCAAGCTTTTGACTAAGGCTTAGCCTCCTTAGCCTGAGAGGGCTCTCTCAAAAGGATTAATGATTTTGATTAATGACAAGAGGGCTAACTCTTGTAATGTAATAACATAGACAAATATAGTGGCTGGATAAACATTTTATAAGTTCCCATTGGGCTTATGGAGTCAATCAAGCTTCTGTAAACAATGACACTACCTTTGCATAGAATTCAGGGCACTTAGCATTTAAATGTTCAGAATACAACTTACATAAAACCACAGTTCACACATGCATACAGGAAGTCAGAGCACAATCAGTGAATTCTGAGTGATTATGCATCCATGCAACTGAAAAAACATTAAAGAAAGAACAAAACACATATTCTGAACATGACAAATCCTTTATGAATCCTGAGAAGAAAAGTAGATGCTTTATATTACTGAAAATGGTTTTTACATAAGCTAAAACAGTACTTCTGCTATCAAATTTCCAACCCCCATTACATTGCTGTCTCAGCTATATATAGAATCCTTATTCTAACTAATTCGAGTTTCCTCCTCCAGCATGAGGGGAATTTTAATAACTCGATCCTTATCTCTAATGACACCTATCAACTATTTAACTGACTATTAAATACAAACGAAATGCTGACTGGAACTTTATACATTTCTAAATTAAATAGGACTCTAATTCTTTTTCCATGCCATAGTGGCTACTCCTCGTCCTTTGACACCTGGTCCTCTTTAGATTTGGCTGAGCTGGATATTAAATACGCCATATTGGCCTTTGAACGCTGAATCCTTATCTGTCCCGTGGTATTGGGAGGTGTCCCTTGCTTCTCGGCTTCTATTTTCCATTATTTGCTCGAACATGAACAACACTTTTCTAAGCCTTTGATAACCCAAGGTATGGAACGTGGCCACGTTTTAGATATGCTGTAGGCTGTGGTGATGGACAAGTGTCTCCTTTTCAAAAACTCCCGCTCATAATATCAAACTGTCTGTTCTGCGTTTAAATCATCACCTACAGTAGTTTCGTAGCGCACTACGAAATTGTTGTTTTATTTAAAACAGCCTGCTTGCTTTTTTGACCCGAGAACTTATATCACCCAATCGTTTATTGCCAAAAACACCCTTTGATGTTTCATATGTGTAGCAGGGATTTAAATATCTTCAAAACACTAAGATTAAGCAAAATTGACAAAAGTTTGAAACAAAACCCTTTCCTGAACAGTGAATTCATTTATTAGGTAACCGGCTTAGCTCTGCCTTCAGGTCTTCAGCGGCTTTCTTCAATTGGTTAATCTCTTCTTCAGCTGCTTCTATTTGGATTTTCATGGCTGCCACATAATCTCCTTGAGATGTGATGGCTGCTTTATTTTTGCTACTCTTTTGTTGAGGTCGTGTTCCTTCCCCTGTTTCCTCTGTTCTGGGCAGTGCTTCCTGTACCTATTGGAAATTTCTGGTCATAGGTCTTCTAGGTTTAAAGACAAATTCCTGGGCTGGCTCATCAAACTTAAGCCTTTTTAAGGCCTTGGTTTTCTTAACATTTACCTGTGGTGACTGTGTCAAATCAATCTGAATTGGTTTGGACTGCTCTAATTCAATAGCCTGTAATAAATCATTTAGGCTTGCCTTAGACACAGGGCTCTCTTCGACAGCTATAGCTTTACCCTTTTCTTTATTAATTTGACTTCTTGTCCTTACCCTTGAGACTGCTTCAGATTTGCTTGCTTCAGGAACAGTCTTCTTACCCTTAGTCTTCTCCTTTGTTGATTGCTGAGGCTGTTCTTGAATGACTAATGGTTTCACTGGTTTTGGTAGCTGTGGCTTGGTTTTCTTTTTGGCTCTTGCTTCCCTTTGAAGCTCAGCTATTGTAAACTCTCTGGCTGGTTGAGGAGTAAGACCAGTCTTACTTTGGAATCCAGCCATGAAGATAAAAGAATTCCAGTCTCTGCCTATCTTCTGGAGGCTATCTAAAATCAGCAACTTAAGCAGACCATGATGAAATAAAGAGGTTTCACAGTCCTCTTTCCTCAGCTGCACCTTATCACACATCTTACTTAGACTGTGAAATAAATAAAACGGAATGTCTATGGAGACTTTCCCAGTAAAATGCAAGAGCAGTTTAAAATGATAAGGATAAACCTTATTGTACCTTCCTTCACAGGTCAAATACTTCTGTATGCAGGTAAGAAGAAGAGCATAATGTTCCTTGAGATAGTACCTGGGCACTTCTTTTGTGTAATCCTCATTTACATATGCCTCTTTTAAGAACTCCTTACAAGGATTCCTATCAAATTTAAAATTTTTGAACCATTCTTCCTGTCCTCTTGGTATCTCGGTTACAGCAGCTATTGCTTTTGGAGAAACCGATATCTCTAACATGGCTACCTTTGAATTCAAACCAGTGAAATTAAGCGCAAATTCTTTAGTTACCTGTGCATGCCCTCCTTGTAGCTTTTTACAAAATCTCCAACACCTGGCATCTTTAAACGCCTTCTTCACGCCTTCATCTCTCAAGGTTATGTCCAGGCCTTCGGGTTCATTCCTTTGACATTTGCCAAATCTGTGCTCCTTTCTCTCCATTTTCACTTTGAAATCTTCACAGCCAAATTCTAACAGCTCCGGTCGAGATGGTAATACAGCTCCTCTTTTTATTCAGCCTCACTTGTAATCAAGCTCACTTGAACAGCCTCGCTTGAAATTCAAATCGAAACATGACTGGTCACTCATGCAACACTCACGACCATTATTAGGGACTATGCACGGTAAAATCTATTGGGAATGATATTTCCGTGCATATCAAAAATCTATTGGTGGAGTAGCAGAAAATGAACGTTCAGACATGATTCAAGAGGTACGCAGACTGACATGAGAAGACACAAATGCTGACTCACCTATGGACTTGACATTTCGGGAAAGATTCGCTGCGGAATGCACGAATCCATGATTTCGCAGCGCTGTTAGTTATATTTTTTAATGACGCGCTGCAAAACTGCTTAATCATTACGCGCTGCGAAACTGCTAGACTATGATTGCGCTGCGGAATCACTAAAAGACAAGGTGACTTGGCATAGACAAGACATGACTATGGAATAATGATGAGTGGAGGAAAACAAATAGGAGCAGAGTCTGATTTAAGCTTAAAAATCTTTAAAACTCTGAATCCTAAGTGATACAAATAAAAATGAAAACAGCTTAAACATAGACCTTTGTCATCAAACTAGGGCATGTAGCTATATGCATCAAACTTTTAGTTCTAAGTGATAACACATTCAAATAATGCTTCTTTTACCACATTTACAAGGGATCTACATTATTTCATTTTTACGTTCATCTTTGAGTGTCTGATAGCTGTTGTTCTTCATTTCAAGAAAAACCTGCAGACCAAAGCATTGAGAACAATGGGGAAGAAAGGCAAGGTTGTAGCCTCTGAGAAGACAGAGATGACTCCCTTGTTCACAGATACCGCATGCAGCAGAGAGGGAGGAACCTCTACATGGGAGGCTATGTACAACATACTCGAGGAAGAACAACCGAGGATTATGGAAACAAATGTTACACTTAACGGACGAGATTCTTCAAACGCTTCCATGCTAGAGATGGCTTGCTCATTTTTTCACAGCATAGTTTCTCGACCGAAGATAATCCCTTATATCGACATGGTAAAATGGATTATCGATGAATTCGACATCTTAGATACAGAATTCAAGCCGAGAAGCCAAGGTGTCATCGAATCTTTTACCCCGGACAACCTACGACTTATGTACCACCTACCAGATCCACATGTCATCTACAACAGGTAGTTCATAGAGAATTTTGCTAAAGAGAATAGTGACCCAGCGGATTGCATGCATGCCTGGTCAAATAATGAATAAAAAATCAAGAAAGACAAAAATGGTATGTACACCACTGTGTCTATTTTTCCCCCTTATAGTTTTGTTGCAGCTATGTTATGTACACTGTTTGGTAGACCTGATAGTACTAAGTTCTCCCCAGAGTGGTTGTCGTTAATAGATGCAGACATTAACGCAACTATAACGAATTGGGCCCAAATCTTGTCAGACAATTTAGCAAAAAAAATTATCGAGTATAGAAGGAGAAGAAGTAATGCTTCGAGGGTTTACCCTCTATTTTTTATGAGCACCTATGTTATGGATGTTATTTTTTTAGTTCATATTTCTCCATCATGGGATGGAAATGGACTGTTCAAAATCCACTTCCCATTCACATGTACGACAACGTCATGTGGGAATCCAATTTTCAACCACATTTTTGCAAGATTTTCCATGGAGTTATGCTCCCTATTCACAAGTGGCTTTATAATAAAGATGCCCCCGGGTTTTCCCAAGAAGCTGAAGTTGACATCCTCCCAGTGGCCAGTTGGTTCGAGGAGGAAACATTTACATATATCAGAGTTTTTGGTAGCATCACCTCCCCCCAAATCCTCCCATACTATGTTCCAGATAAATTGATGGCTAGGGAGATAGCATATCAGACAACTAGTGAGGGAGGAATAAGCCATACACTGAAAGAGTCAAAAAAAGCAATTTGGCCTACATTCCCTGTATGATGCAGAGCATTTGCACTACATGACCTGGGACACGCATTCAAAGAAGCAGAAAACATGCTATCTCTGCAATTACCCAAATTCCCTGGACGGCAGTATGACCCATTTGGCACTGTCAAGAATTTCACCACTTTGGTGAAAATAAAAGTATTCACTAATGAGGAGGATGTTTTTGATGATATCTTTTGCAAAAAAACACCTTTACAGAGGTGAAGGATATGGCACAACTACTTTTTGACCATGAATATTTGGAAAAGTTTTACAGTTATAGAGAAAGAAGGCTGGCGATGGTCCTATTGGACCAATTATTAATTGAACAAATAAGGGAGCCTACTCCTAATGTGACTATAGATGGTGACTCGAAAAAAAAATCCAAATAGGATTTTGGGGCAAAATCTCAAGAAAAATCTATCAGGGAATCACGACATTCATCACAAAAAGGCAAAATCAGAAGCATCGAGGATACGACCCAATCTACACAAAAGATAGTTGAAGAAGCTTCAGCTAGAAAGCAGGTTGAAATCCCTACTACCTCTACACAACCAATAAAACCCACAATAATTGACTTAAAGGAAGAGGGGGATAATTTTAATAAAAGTCACAATATAGAGGAACAGGTGCCAGAGTTGCAAATTCCACAGCAAAAAACAACTCTGGAAATTACATTGGAAGAAACTGTAAATGATCAAGAAGTAGAGCATATCCCTGTTAACCCCACCTCCGAAATAATTCTAATAATTGAAAAAATACCCCCTCTAGATGTATTATATAGCCCACATCATAAGGTCATGGTGAAAAGGCAAAGAAAGAAAATAAAATTGGACTCTATAGTTGTTGCTACCCCTGAAAATGAACTAATGGATGCTCTATGGAAGGACTCACCTGTCGATCCATCCGCCAACCTAACTAGACTCTTGCAGTTTGTAGGTGCTTATGCTACTACGATCATAGACAAAGAAACATAAGTCCAAATGTTGGTTAGAGAAAAGGAAAATAAAATAATGTCGCTTGAGCAAAAATTATAGCAAGTCAAATCCGACCAGCAAGCAGAGATACAGTGGGCCAAGCTTCAATGGGAATTTGAACAGATGCAAATAGAACATTGAATCAGCTTAGCCGAGAAGGAAGCACAGGTGCAGGCAATAACTGATCTACATAAAGATGTTCCAAAATTTGATCAGTTTATTACCGAAGCACTCGGACTTAATTCCCAGTTGACACATTAGAAAGAATTACTGTGCCAGAAGATTTCACACTAGAAATCTTATTGTGAAACAAGTGATAAACTGACAAGTTAAGTCGTAGAAATGTGACTTGAATATAATAAGATATTGAAGAAGGTCTCTGATTTCATCGCTTGGAAAAATATAGAGGAGGGGAGAAAAGCTGACCTACCCAAGCTAGAAGAATCACATAAGTAAATTTGTTTGCAAGTTTGGATTCTTGGCTTAAAGAAGCAGAAAAGGCAACAACAGACACGACAGCAGCAACAAACATTATCATTGAAAATATCAATGAGAATTTGCATGGTGCCAATTGAGTGGCAAATTCCATTCCACAGTTCCTTCCAGATGCAAAACAACTCAAACAACAATCGAAATAGGCAGTAGAAGAAAAAGAGAAAGTGATAAGGCAAATGACCAGGCTAGACTGGGAGGCATATTGGCAACATTTGGTTAAGCCTCACATCCAATGGATGACCTTATGATGCCTAACCACTTCTCCTGAGAAAATGGCGCCAGCACTGACCAATGTTGTATTCAATGGACAGTTGAAAGCTGAAGTCAGCAAGCCTACGCAACTAAAGCCTATGGTGGATATTTGCGATCTGAAGGATCGAATGCAACATAATTAGCCACCTTTTTTACTTTAATTTTGATTTTATTTTTTGTGTAAATTGAGGCAGGTTGTTTAAACCTCCTCAACTTTTTTTTGTAATAATCTATTTTTAGTTTTATAGTTTTAGTATTTAAACCCCTCTCATGCATTTAGAGAGGGGTCCAGAATTTTATCAGAAACTCTCTTCAAAACATGCACTTTTGTCCCTTTGAGGAAGTTCTGGTGAAATATATGGAACAGGATTTATTTTTATCTTATTTAGAATCTTCTACTGGAATTGCACTTTTGTACTCTTAGATGATGTTGAATGGATTGAAGATAGATCAATATTGTTGAAACACATGAGTAGGACATATTATAAATGGTACTTTTATATCGTAATCCTTTTTACTTATGTATTAAGCAATCATTACTTTTTCGAATTATTTATGTATGAAAGTATGAATTTTGATTATCGTTATTGCACTTCTATATGATGATGACGATTCTTTTATGCTGAATATATGAATAACTCTTTATGCAATATATTTCTCATAATCATTTCACTAAATTTTTATACGAAACGGTTATTGTTAAAACGGATTCACTTCTAATCATAATTGAATGATCTTTATTACCAATTTCTTTTAGAAATTATTGTAGATCGCATATATCAAGTTTATCCCGAGTATATTATAAATAGATAGTTTTTAAAAATTATAAGTTAAATGCATTTATGATTGATTAGTTTAGACCAGATTACCGTTAGCTTAAACATTACTCTAGAACATCACACATCACCCCATTTAGCACAAGCATTAAAAAGATTTGGAAATTGGTCCCATTATCCCCATTCAAAGCCACTACTCCAAACAGAAAAGGAGCTACCAACTAAGGTCCAGACCGGGTGGTTTTCCACCATGTTGAGGCAACAATTTTTTAGGCTTCAACATTTTAGCGCTAGAAGGAGGGCCTGAACTATGAATGGTAAGTAAATCCAGATTAACAGTCCATTCTAAGAGTAAAACTCCCTCACCCTCACCTCCAACTTCTCAAAAGTCTTCTAATCCCCTGATCCTAAGTGAGAAGTTGCACAGGATATTATACAACCTGTTTCTGAAAACCCAATTGATCCAGAGCTTTCTTCTCTTACCGAAGCCCCTGAAGTTCAATCTTTGATTCGCAAATTACTGAGTATTTCACTATCACAAGAAAAATCTGAGATATCTCAGGATAGTGCTACCTCTCAGTTCACTCCATCTCGGCTGTTAACTAGAGCACAGAGAAAAATGTTTGGAATACCTTTGTTCGAATTTCTTCTTCCAAGCCGAAAGAAAGCTAAGAAGACACCATCTAAATCTCACAACAAGGTTTTATCATCATCTTCATCCATCCCATCTATACCCTCACAAGATCAATCATCCATCCCACCACTCTAGATCGTGATTCACACAAGTGTAGGAGCTATATCTTCCTCTACACAATCACCTTCAAACCCTACTGCAACACCTCCCCATACCCACATACCAGCAATGGCACAAAATCCTCCAAGGTCATGGATAAACCCAGGGGCTGTTAGGATGGCTGGTCCTTTACATCAATTACCAGCACATCCAGAAAAATGGCTACCCAATTTCAATCCTGATAATGGCCTCTTGGCTGAGGAACATATAAATAATTTTATGTTGTCCATTAACTTGAATCAAGTACAGGAGGAAGACGTAGTTTTAAGACTATTCCCATATACTTTGTAGGGAGTAGTAGGATCATGGTACTTTTCATTACCATCATGTTCTATTAACAATTGGGATGATTTTCAAGAGAATTTTTTAACAAAGTTTGGAGATGATAGATCTACAACTATCTTAATTAATGATCTCTCCAATTTGAAAGCTGAGCTAAGAGAACCTATCAAGGACTTCAACTCTCGCTTCAATAAACTATTGAATAAAATATCAGTGGCATCTAAGCCTAGTGATGAGGTCCAAAATGAGTGGTACATCTCTGCTCTGCCATCAAACACATCTATCTTTGTTGATAGAGCTACCAAACCAACCTTGGCAGAAAATATGAAAGAGGCAATAGTTTTAGAAAAAACGCATCCTAGTTTTCGAAAAGAGAAACGCATTATAAGAATGGAAATCTAAGAAAGTAACCTTAATAGATGACTCTAAGAAGAAACCACTGAAATATCCTTTTGATCTTGAAGGGTTACAGAAAGTCCTCAAGACCATGTCTAATGAAATGGTTTATATTAACAAACAAGTAGCAGAGACTTCCTCTAAAAAAAAATTCAGACCATTTAAAAGGAATTCCCCTACTGATCCTAGGCCTCCAAATGCCATATCAAATGTCGAGTCAGATGAGGATGAAGTTTCACCTAGCGAAGAACAAACAAATGATGAGGAAGTAGTAGAGTTACAAGGGATGTGGAATTTTATACTTCCTAATGAAGAAACTCAAGAAGCCTTACCTTTCACTACCTGAAGTAAAAATCCTATCAAATTGTCACAAACAAATCCGAAATAGAAGACTTCAATGCCACCCCCTAGGGATAAAGCAATAGGTAAGAAATCTGTACCAAAATCCACTCAGACAACACCTACTCAATTCAATCCTTCTCCTTCATCTAAAACTTTGATAGTTTCTGATGAAATGGAATATAATAGTATTGATGATATGAAGAAAAATAGGGAAAACGTTACATTTCATGAGCTTAGCAAATTGAAATATCAGCAAAAGTTACTTCTTAAAGAACTTAAAGTAGTACCTACTGCACCACTTCCTACTATCGTAATCTCGCAAGCTGCCCAAGAATGGGAAGACCCCCTAGTGCTTCTTTGAATAAAATAGATCCAACTGATATAGCTTTAATTAGAGGAAGATCAAAATCCCACACTCCACTGTTTCTTCTTACTTTTGAAGTCTTTAACAATAACTTACACAACTGTCTGGTTGATTCTGGAGCTTCATCTAACATCTTGCCCATAACAGTTTGTCATAAGTTGAATGTCCAACCTCAAAAATCTGTTATACGAATATTTCAGTTAGATCACTCTCAAGTCGAAGTCATCGGGGAACTTAATCAAGTAACCATCAGAGTTTCATCAAACCCCAATTTTCCAAGTCATCGACATACTTGTAGCTGACATTCCTAAGTTCTATGGTGTAATCCTTAGTAGAGACTGGTCAAAAAAACTTCATGGTTATTTTGCAACTGATTAGTCTCACCTATGGCTTCCCTATAACGGTAAACCAAATCAAATAAGGGTTGATCGCGAGAAACATTAGTTCATAGTGACAGAATTAGAAAGGGAAAACGAACCAGTTGCGTATAGCAACAATATCATCAAAAATTATTCTATAGAACCGTTTCTAGGAAATTTCAATGCTCATACTTCACCTTTCTTAGAAAACTTTGTTGTCTCTCAAATTGAAAATTTTTCCCAAACAGACACTTCTAAATGTGTAAATTTTGTAGATAAACCTGTAGTTAAATCTTTATTTTGGAAATTATTTTTTGATGGATCTAAATCCAATGATGGAGCAGGAGCAAGTTAATCCACATTACTGCATTTAATATTTCCCCTATCCCAAGACTCTAGAAGTCTAGTGTCGATCTTCTAGCTAATTTCGCTTCCAAGCTTATCCCTCCAAAAGATTATAGCCCAGATCGATTCTCCATCGAATTCATTTTTAGGCCTTCCATCCCTGATAATATCACCAACTGGAGAGTATTTAATAATGATCCAGATATCATAAGTGTTCTGAATTTAGAAGGCTCATACGACAACCAAATAGTTGATGAAGACCAGCATGATAACCAACTTAAACAAGAAACAATCATTAATGTTATACCAAAGTCCGTAGTTAAGTTGGAAGATTTATATGACCTTAAAGACAGATTTAAACGATATAATAATTCAAAACTTCAGAGTTCAACTCTGAGATTTGAATTGATCAATCTTGGAACTGATTTAAAACCAAAATACATTAACTTAGGTCTAGGTCTTACGTCAGATGAAAATATCAACCTTTATAAGTTTGTTGAAAATATATAAGAATATATTTGCATGGAACTATGAAGATCTAAAAACATACGACACCCTTATTATCCAACACACTATTCCTATGATATCTGACGAAATACCTATTTAGCAAAAATTGAGAAAAATCCATCCTAATTTAGAAAGTCAAATTAAATCTGAGTTGAATAAACTGCTGAAAGCCAAAATTATTTTTCCTGTCAGACACTCCCGATGGGTTTCCAATCTTGTCCCAGTCAGGAAAAAGAATGACGATATTCAGATATGTATATATTTTTGCAACCTCAATAAAGCTTTCGAAAGGACAATTTCCCATTACCTCCTACAGAACATATTTTGCAATCAGTAGCAGGCTCTGAACTAATGTCTTTCCTAGATGGATTCTCAGGTTATAACCAAATCTTAATACATCCAAATGACCAGCTGAAAACTACATTCAGGACAAAGTGGGGCAGTTATGCTTATCAGAAGATACCATTTGGACTGATCAACGTTGGTGCTACTTTCCAAAGAGCCATGGATATAGCCTTCAAAGGTTTGGTAAATAAGTCAGCATTGATCTACTTAGATGATATAACAGTCTACTCCAAAAAATGCAGTAATCATCTAAGAGACTTGAAACAAATATTTGAACGTTGCCAAAGGTATGGAATTTCTCTGAACCCCAAAAAGTTTTTCTTTGCGTTAAGTGAAGGAAAGCTCCTTGGATTCATTGTTTCCAAAGAAGGAATTTGTATCAACCCTAACAGAATTAGAGAAATTTCTAAAATACCTTTACCACATAACAAGAAATCAATGCCATCTTTCCTAGGTCAAATAAATTTTGTTAAAATATTTATCCAAGACTTCTCAAGAATTGTTTTACCTCTTCAATCCATGATAGAGAAAAAGTCTTTGTTTAAATGGGGACATTCTGAACATGAAGCTTTTGGCTTGATAAAACAAGAAATTATTAACGTCCCATCTCTACCAACCCCAAATTTTTCTAATCATTTCATTTTATATACTTTCACTTCCGTGAAATCATATGCAACCATATTGGCACAAGCAAATCAAGATAAGGCTGAAGCTCCAATCTATTTCTTTAGCTCCAATTTGCAAGGAGCTAAATTAAATTACTCAGATGTTGAAAAACAAGCTTTTGTTGTTTTCAAATCTATAAAACAATTCAGACATTTTCTCCTGAAAACCCACACTAAAGTCATAGTACCCTTCTCAGCAGTAAGAAATCTTTTAATACAAAGGGACGTAGGAGAAAAGAGAGAAAATTGGGTCACTTCCCTACAAGAATATGGCATAGAAATTAAACTAGCTAAAATTGTAAAAGGTCAAGGTTTTTGTAGGATGTTGGCAGGCGCTTCAAATCTATCAAAGTTACAACATTCAGGTGATGATGTACAAATATATGAAGTAAGCCTCAACGACACAGAATCAAAGTATGATGATATCATATTTTACTTAAAAAATGGATATGCACCAACCCAATTGAATTACACAAAGAAAAGAGCGTTGAGATTAAAAGCAAGGCAATATCAAATTGTCAACGACATACTTTTTGGGAGAAATTATGATTCTATTTTACTTAGATGTCTTGAAAAATCTGAGGAAGGGAAGGTGTTGCGGGAACTTCATGATGGACTAGTTGGTGGTCACTTTGGAGGTGTGACTACGACACATAAAATCCTGCATGTCGGCTATTACTGGCCAACTTTGTTCAAAATTCACATAGTTATGTAAGAAGATGTAAGGTTTATCAAATAGATGCTAGAAGATAGAGAAAACCTGGGCTACCATTACAACCCGTCAACATCAACCAACCATTTGAACAATGGGGATTGGACGTAATAGGTGATATCGTTCCTCATTCTTATAAACAACATAGGTACATTCTTACAGCCACTAGTTATTTCACCAAATGGGTAGAGGAAATCCCACTGAAGGTAACCAATTCAGAAAATATTATTGAATTTATAGATCAATTTATCATCACTAGATTTGTCTTACCATCTGCTTTAATGTTTGATAATGCACCTTATTTTTCAGGCAATGCTATGACAAAATTTTCTCTTAAAAAAGGTTTTAAGCTTAAGTATTCGGCAAATTATTATCTGCAAGGAAATGGACTAGCCGAATCCACAAACAAAAATCTCATCAAGATTATTAAACGTATTGTTGACCAGGGCCAAAAGAACTAGCATAATTCTTTAGTGTTTGCTCTATGGGTAGATCGAATAACTCAGAAAGCCTCCATCGGCACTTCTCCTTTTAATCTGGTCTATGGGAAAGAAGCAGTCTTACCAACAAGCATATCCATATCCTCCTTAGCCTTAGTTCAATTCATTGGAGAAACCCCTTCCTCATCTATGCGGGTTAGACAATTACAAATTCTTAAGCTTGAAGAGGAAAGGGAAAAAGCCAGGACCACACATGCACATCATCAACAGTTAGTCAAAGCCTCCTTTGATTCAAATTTTGTAGCTTCAAAATCTTTCCAACTCGAAGACCCAGTATTAAAATGTGATAAAACCCATGAAGAGAAAGGTAATCATACAAAGTTCCAACAAATGTGGCTAGGCCCATTTCAGATTATGGAATAGTTAGGCCCATCAACTTTTCTGTTACAGGATTTATTAGGTAAGAGAGAATCTCTACCTATTAATGGATAGGTCCTAAAGAAATACTTTCCATAGAAGATGATCTCTTCTGTTCACTGTATATTATTGCCCATAGTTAAATTTTTCCTTTAGAAATAATAATACCAATTCAAAAGCATTCACTTTTGGTTTTGCAAAGGATAGTCCCTTTTCAATTTTGACTTTTCGCTTGTAAAAGTAAATATTTTTTATGAAAGTAATCTTCACATATGAAATGTATAGTTAAGTTTTATTTCTCTTAAATTGACTATCTTCCTCCTTAATTATATGATTTTGATGAAGCTTAAATTTAAAAGAGAAATTGCTTCTTTATATTGGTCTAGAAAAGAATCTATACAAAGCAAAGTCTCTCTCTAGAAAGGCATCTTAAAAAACTTTACATCTGTCGTCCAGAAGCTCTTAGGGGGACAATGATCCTCCCCTCTTAGTCAGTTTTCATTTTTAGAGTATAATTCTAAAATATACCTAAACTTATAGGATAAGAGGTCTCATCAAGAGCTAGCTTACCATGATCATAAAATTATAACTAAACTGACATTACCAAAACTGCATATCAAAATAGGGTAATGGCTTATGATTATAATAATCAAAAGACAGGGGGCTCATCACGAGCCATCTTGTTCAGTTAAGTTACTAATCAAGTGAATGGCATTGTCAATGTTGGTCACCAAACCAAGACATTGTCCTTTAGGAAATATAGATGAAAAGCTAAAGCAAAAAATGAATTACTTCAGAAAATAAAGAAGCAATAAGTATACTTGCGAGCTTAGCTTTAAAATTGCATTTTGATTTAAGTGGAATATTGGGTCATTGTTGGTTAAAAGGTAACCCTGTCGAGGCTATGAACGCCTGCTAGTAGCAGAGGCTCTACCTACAACAATGGAGTAAACCAAAAACAAATCTGGGGAGAGACTCATGGCTTTTATCTTTAAAAAACCAAGTAAAGACTAATGTAGACAATGTTACTTTTTATAAGAAAAGAAAAGTCAAAAGAATGGTAGTTAGTAGATGATTGCTTTATTACAAAAGCATTATTTCTTACCTTATATTCCATATAATTTGTTTTATTTTCAAAAATATCTTTATTTTGGAAGTTTTAGAAATTTCAAGAAACTCTCAGAGATAACTGGTTCTTCCAAGTGAATCACCAATTGTTGTGGTATTCAACAACCCCCCATTTGTTAATGATAGTAGTTAATGTTACATTAACTAAATGGGGACCCTTTAAAAAGTTTCATCCAAAAAAAACAAAACTTAGCATTTAGTCATTTCTTTTATTTTTGAATAAAGCAAAGACAACCAAAACCTTTTTGGGAACTACTAAAGACTTACCTTTTCATATATAACATGTCTAAAACCCACCAAAGGACCTTTCTAAGAACCTCCAAAATCAAGAAAAGTGATTAAATAAGGGCTCCATGGTCTGAATTATCATAAAATCCGACGAAAACAGAAGTCCTTAAGCTTTTTAGGCTTAAGTCTTGCATCACATATCACGACTTACAAAGAAATCTCTCTTAAAAATGATATAGCAAGATTTGCAAGTTGCAAAACTGCGATGGCTCTTTGAATTTTATCACATCACATTTTGGGGCATTCAAGAAAACACTTTTCACTTACCATCACCTAATATTGTGAAATGCGATTCACGCTCGAACCCACACCTTAGAATATTAAAAGTAAATATTTCGAGTCCATCAAGTCTATTGCATAGGATAAACCTAGCGATTAACTATATGTGAAACAATGAATGGATGGCTCACATCTCGCATCTCGCAAACACACAGCAGGAGGTAAGAATGTAAAAGGCACATCTTGCGATATTGTGATCTACGATATTGCTTCGTAAATCGCACAATCGCTATCATCGCAGTACAATGGCTCGCCACCCCAGATGCTTTCATCTCATTTTACGACACAAACATATATGAGCAATAAAGCTAAGGGATAATGAATCCTTAGTGGGCATTAGTGAGAAATAACTACATTTATGTGTGAAAAGCCATTCAACTTGATATGATATCTTGTTATATGCGTTCAAATAATGCTTCTTTTACCACCTTTACAAGCTATCTGCATTATTTCATTTTTACGTTCTTCTTTGAGTGTCCGATAGCTATTGTTCTTCATTTAAGGAAAAACCCACAGAGCAAAGAGTTGAGAACAATGGGGAAGAAAGGTAAGGTTGTAGCCTCTGACAAGACAGAGATGAATTGTCTGTTCACAGATACCACATGCAGCAGAGAGGGAGGAACCTCTACATGGGAGATTATTTACAACATACTGGAGGAAGAATAGCCAAGGATTATGGAAACAAATGTTACAATTGACGGACGAGATTCCTTAGATGCTTCCATGCTAGAGACAACTTGCTCATTTTTGCACCACATAGCCACTCGACCGAAGATAATTCCTTATGTTAGACTTTAAGCTTCTGTGGTAGTTTTTTGGAGTAGTATGATCCAGATTATCCACAGTATTATGTGGATAATCCGGATCATACTACTCCATAATCCCTTATACCAACATGGTAAAATGGGTTATCGATGAAGCCAACATCTCATACAAAGAATTCAAGAAGAGAAGCCAAGGGGTCATTGGATCTTTTACCCCGAACAACCTACGGCTTATGTACCACCTACCAGAGCTACAAGTCATCTACAACATGCAATTCATAGAGAAGTTTGCTAAAGAGAACTACAACCCAGCGGATTGCACTCGCGCTTGGTCAAATAATGAAGAAAAAATCAAGAAAGACAAAAATAGTACGTACATTATTGTGTCTATTTGTCCCCCTTATAGTTTTGTTGCGGCTATGTTATGTACATTGTTTGGTAGACCTGACAGTACTAAGTTCTCCACAGAGTGGTTATCATTAATAAATGCAGTCGTTAACACAACTATAATGAATTGGGCCCAAATCTTGTCAGACAATTTAGCAAAAACAATTATCGAGTATAGAAGGAGAAGAAGTACTGCTTTGATGGTTTACCCTCCATTTTTTATGAGTGCCTATGTTATGGATGCTATTTGTTTTAACTCAAAGTTCCCCATCATGGGATGGAAATGGACTATTTGAAATCCACTTCCCATTCACATGTACCACAAGGTCGTGTGGGAATCCAATTTTCACCCACATTTTTTCAAGATTTTCCATGGAGTTATGCTCCCTATTCACAAGTGGCTTTATAATTGAGATGCCCCCAGGTTTTCCCAAGAAGCAAAAGTTTACATGCTCCCAGTGGCCAAATGGTTTGGGGAGGAAACATTTACATATATCAGAATTTTTGGCAACATCACCTCCCCCCAAACATCCTCCCATACTATGTTCTAGATAAATTGATGGCTAGGGAGATAGTCTATCAGGCAGCTAGTGAGGGAGGAATAAGCCATAGACTGAAAGAGTCAAAAAAGGCCATTTGGCCTGCATTCCCTGTATAGTGCAGAGCATTTGCACTACACGACCTGGGACACGTGTTCAAAGAAGCAGAGAACATGCTATCTCTACAATTACCCAAATTCCCTGGATGGCAGTATGACCTGTTTGGCACTGTTAAGAATTTCACCACTTTGGTGAAAATAAAAGTATTCACTAATGGAGAGGGCATTTTTGATGATATATTTTTGTAGAAAAGCACCCTTACAGAGGTGAATCATATGGTACAACTACTTTTTGACCATGAAGATTTGGAAAAGTTTTACAGTTACAGAGAAAGAAGGTTGGCAATGGTCCCATTGGACCAATTATTAATTGAATGAATAAGGGAGCCTACTCCTAATGTGACTATAGAAGGTGACTCCAAAGAAATTCCAAATCTAATTCTGGGGTAGAATCTCAAGAAAAATCTATCGAGGAATCAAGACAGTCATCATAAAATGGCAAACGCAGAAACATCGAGGATACAGGCCAATCTACACAAAAGATAGTTGAAGAAGCTTCAACTAGCAAGCAGGTTGAAATCCCTACTACCTTTGCACAATCAATAAAACCGACAGTAATTGACTTAGAGGAAGAGTGGGATAATTTTAATAAAAGTCTCAATATAGAGGAATAGGTGCCAGAGTTGCAAACTCCACAACAGAAAACAGCTCTAGAAATTATAGTGGAAGAAACTGCAAATGAACAAGAAGTAGATCATATCCCTATTACCCCCACCTCCAAAATAATTCTGAGAATTGAAGAAATACCCCCTCTAGATGTATTCTATAACCCACAACATAAGGCTGTGTGAAAAGGCAAAGAAAGAAAAGAAAATTGGACTCTATAGCTGTTACTACCCCTAAAAATGAACTAATGGATGTTTTATGGAAGGACTCGCCTGTCGCTCCATCCGCCAACCTAACTAGACTCTCACAGTTTGCAGGTGCTTATGCTACAATGACCATACACAAAGAAACAAAATTCCAAATGTTGCTTAGAGAAAAGGAGAACAAAATAACGTCGCTTGAGCAACAATTACAGCAAGTCAAATTCGACCAGCAGGCAAAGATACAGTTGACCAAGCTTCAACAGGAATTTGAATAGTTGCAAATAGAACATCGAATCAGCTTAGCCGAGAAGGAAGCACAGCTATAGGAAATAACTTATCTACATAAAGATGATCCAAAAAATTGATCAGTTTATTACCAAAGCACTTAGACTTAATTTCCAGTTGACACATCAGAAAGAATTACTGTGTCAGAAGATTTCACACTGGAAATATTATTGCGAAACAAGTGATAAACTGACAATTCAAGTCGTAGAAATGTGACTTGAATATGATGAGACCTTTAAAAAGGTCTCTTATTTCATTGCCTAGCAAAATACAGAGGAGGGGAGAAAAGCTGACTTGCCCAACCTAGAAGAATCACATAAGGAAAATTTGTTTGCAAGTTGGGATTCTCAGCTTAAAGAAGCAGAAAAGGAAACAATAGACACGGCGGCAGTAGCAAACATTATCATAGAAAATATCAATGAGAATTTGCATGGTGCCAATATAGTGGCAGAGTCCATTCCAGGGTTCCTTCCAGATGCAAAATAGCTCAAACAACAATGGAAATAGGCAGTGGAAGAAAAAGCGAAAGTGATAGGGAAAATGACCAAGCTAGACTGGGAGGCATATTGGCAACATTTGGTCAAGCCTCACAGCCAATGGATGACCCTGCAATGCCCAACCACTTCTCCCAAGAAAATGGTGCTAGCACTGACCGATGTCATATTCGATGGACATTTGAAAGCTAAAGTCGGCCAACCTATGCAGCTGAAGCCTATGGTGGATATTTGTGATCTGAAGGATCGAATGCAACATAGTTAGTCACCATGTTTACTTTAATTTCTATTTTATTTTTTGCATAAATTGAGGCAGGTTGTTTAAACCTCCTCAACTGTTTTTGTAATAATCTATTTTTAGTTTTATAGTTTTAGTATTTAAACTCCTCTCATGCATGTAGAGAGGGGTCCAGAATTTTATCAGAAACTCTCTTCAAAACATGCACTTCTGTCCCTTTGAGGAAGTTCTGGTGAGAAGTTTTGGTGAAATATATGGAACATGATTTATTTTTATCTGATTTAGCATCTTCTACTAAAATTGCACTTTTGTACTTTTAGATGATGTTGAATGGATTGAAGATAGATCAATATTGTTGAAACACATGAGTAGGACGTATTATAAATGGTACTTCATCTCGAAATCATTTTTACTTATGTATTAAGCAATCATTTCTTTTTTGAATTATTTATGTATGAAAGTCTGAATTTTGATTATCGTTATTGCACTTTTGTATGATGATGATCTTTATTTTATGTTGAATATATGAATAACTCTTTATGCGATATATTTCTCACAATCATTTTGGCTAAATTTTTATACAAAATCATTATTGCTAAAACAAATTCACTTCTAATCGTAATTGAATGATCTTTATTAGAAATTGCTTTTAGAAATTATTGTAGATCGCATATATCAAGTTTATCCCAGGTATATTATGACTAGAGAGTTTTTAAAAATTAGAAGTTAAATGCATTTGTGATTGATTAGTTTATACTAGATTACTGTTAGCTTAAACATTACTCTAAAACATCACACCACCCCATTTAGCACAATCATTAAACATATTGGGAAATTGGTCCCATTATCCCCAGTGGGAGCCACTACTCCAAATAGAAAAGGAGTTTCCAACCAAGGTACGAACCGGGTGGTTTTCCCCCATGTTGAGGCAACAATTTTTGAGGCTTCAACACTTCTATATATCAATTTGCTGAATTAGTACTTGGTGGTAGCTTTACCTAATCAATCTTACTAAAAAAACCTGACACCCTTTATTTGATCAAGAAGATTGTGAATCTACATAATTGGATATTTGTTCTTGATTGTCACATTTTGCTCTAATCTTTATAGTCAAACAAAGTTTCCATGTTCCATCCTTCTCATATACCAACACAATTGTGTTCTCAAAAGGTGAGGAGCTTGGTCATAGGTGACCTTTTTTTATGAGCACCTGATATGACATTTGATTTCTTCATTCTCCAAAAGAGTGTATGTATATTGGGTCATTAGGTAAAGGAGCACTAAGTATCGAATCAATTTGAATGCTTGAATTGGAAATGTAGAGGCACTCCTATAGGAAAAGTGAAAATTATCTTTATAATCTCCCACTATATGTCCACATGTTTTTACCATGTCAAGAGACCCATGTAGAGGTTATGACCATCATAGTGATATTTAGTTCACCTCCTAAGTAAATCATGAAGAGGATAAATCTTCTAGTCTAAGCATTTACATTCTTGCATTTCTTTACTGAGATCAATGAAATTGTGGTAGTTGGAACTACCTCCAGTAACTTGTAGAGTTGGCCTCCCAAAGTAACAATTGCCCTAAGGGATGTAGATTCATAAATAACATGATGTTTTAGCATACATGGTTTCCTAAAAAAATATCACAAACTTCAAATGGAGCAATATCACATAATACCTCATCCTTAAAGGGTTTGAGACCATAGGGTAGGTGGCAATGCTAATTCATGTAGATGTCTGATTCAAATTGGATCATTATATTGTTTGTAATTCATATTGACGCTTTTAGAGTGGAAAAAATGAAGGAATCAACTCACAGGACCATTTTTACCAACATGACCTAGTATGACAAATCAGGGTAAGAAACCTTTTGGGATCATTTTGAGGCATCAAATGATTTTTTTGGGGTAAAACAGACACCTTTCCAATGGTGAAAGAATCGCCTCAATCAGAGTCTGTATGCAAAATTTATGCCACTCAAAATTTGACCTTTCGGTTTTCACCACCATAATTCGAGTGGATGCCACTTTAGCCCCCATTATTCATAGAAAAAGGGCTAGCCACATGATTATGAAGAAGAAGAATCTAGAAGATTCCATATTGTATCTTCGGTTAAAATTTGAGGTAGTTAAACCTTACCACTAGTAGGTTGTCGAGTTGTGTTATAACCAAGTCACTAAGAGGAAAAGGGATTCCATTCTTTTCGAGTGAATTTGTTCCATAGATGAGAAAAAATAGCGGAGAGTGATAGGAGATAGAGCACACAAAGAGGATTTGTGCATTGTAGTAGCCCACGGGCCACATGCCATACTTCGTTGTACTTGCAGACATTTTCTATTCAGAGAAAGAGAGCAGAACCTCACCTTCCTGTTGGGTTTTCTCCTGAAAGGGTTTCCCAAGTCATATCTTGTGTCAATCATGGTTTGTGAGTTTTTATTTCATTGTTCTCTATTTTCTACATAACTTTAATTTTCATGCATATGTAATTAATTGTAATCTACATATCCAGAAATCTAAAGAAAAATAAAATCCTAATAATGTAGATTTCATATTTTTAAATAAAGTTTTATCATATCTATTGTGAGAAATTGTACAATGGAATATCCACGGTAGTTGATGGATCAATGTCTTGTCCCCGACTCAACCAAAACGGTGGTATATGTTTGGGGGCATGGCATGTTGGAAACTTCAACCTCTTGATGACCTCGACTAAAATCAAGTTCTTCTAGCTACTTCTATCAATAATGAAATATAGCGAAGTCCCCTTTACCCATACATGTGAATGGAAGAGGTGCACCCCTTTCTCAAGCTCCTCTAGCTCTTCTAGTTGGATCTTTGCAATTGCAATGATAACATTAGATTCCACATCGATGATCCACTTTCCCTTATCTAGTTGCAAATAAAATTCTCAACTAAAGTCTAGCTATGAGGGTTCTAGTTTAATTAGAAATGGTTATTTTCAATGACATTCAACAATATTTTTCCATGATCTTTTGTAGAACTATCACCACTTTCTTGTGTATTTCTTTCACTTCTCATTACTTTTCTTTGTCTATGACTTAGAATAGTTGTCTTAAGTCTAACTATCCTTTCTCTATCCTTTGTTTTGTTGGAAGTAATGGAGAAAGCTAAACTTAGATTATTGTTATGATGATGATAGGTTTGAGACTCTAATTTTAGATCTCATATCCTAATATATAGGGAGTGGTTGAAACCATCCCATTAGTGTGAAAGCCTATATATTTGAGGCTCATCTCACTCAATGTAAATGGGCTTGTATGAGTGTTTGTAAACTCTCCAGGTATCTCACTTGGAGAGCCATTTAGTTTATAGTTAATGTATTCAGTTTTTATCATAGTATCAAAGCTGCAGGGTCGAGTAGCCTGTATATGGGTGGAGAGAGGCTGGGGTGACTGAGGCGGAATCAGCGCAAATTTTGAGGAGAAAATCATGTCGATTCATTGTTAAGACTTCCGCGATTTTTTATTTCCGGATCAGTGCGAAGGCTTGGAGTAAAATCACATCGACCCTGTGAGGGCATGCTGCATAAAATTGTTGCAGTCTTCCTCCTCATTACCATCTGAAGGCCGTGTTGGATGCCTAAAGGTGTGCATCGAGCAGAGGCAACATGGTGGATTTCGATATAGGGAGTACGCTGTTGATCCGTGGAGGAGACCTGCACAACGGAAGAGGAGTCCTGTCGTAGTAGCAGAGGTGGCAGAGAGTTGCTGCGTAAGCATGGTTTCACTGCCATATCATCATGGATCTGCTCCTGAGGCTGAGGTTGCTACGGTCTACCGAGAAGGAAGGAGATTGTGATTGAGGCATGGAGGCTGTGGAGTTTAATTTTTTGCAAAGGGAGTTGGCACATTCTTTCTCCACAGTGAAACAACCAGGCACTAAACATTTACATCTCGAGAAAGAAGCGCTTGTGGCATTTTAGCGTGAATTCAATGTGGAAACCATCTAATCATTCATGAGTTTGCCACATTCTCATTACATTGCAGCAGTAACATCTCCAGTAAAGCAGATTCCCAATGAAGTTGATGGAGCAAGAAAGTTGCATTGAGGCAGCGTGTTGTTCAAGTATGTTCCAGAGCTTGTGATAGCTACATGGTTTCGCTACTCTTAAGGTGAATAGAAACCATTTCCTGTTTCAAACAAAAATTGAGTTTAGAAGAAAAGAATTAAAATAGTAATAGCCTTCACAAATTCAAAATCTGAAATGCGAAAGTTCTTGCTGATTTGAACCCATCTTCAGACATATGAGTTATCTGAAATTGCTAATTACATACATCAGAATTAGATATTGATAGCGTTTCCAGCTTGTGAGAGGTTGTTTTTTTTCTCATCGCCAGAGCCGATGGCACTGAGAACTGCGTGGCATATAAGCCACAATCTACAGGGTTCTACAGTTGAAGAGCTGCCAAAGGGAGAAGTTTCCCGCCTGCATGGTAACAGGGTTGTTGGAGCTCCTTAGAGGATCATGTCGAGTTGAAAAGAAATCTTGAAGCAAGATAAAGTGAGATAAGCTGGACTTCAACAACATGTCTATATTTTTAGATATTTTTTATTCTGATGATGATGATTTTCTCATGTGGGCATTTGGCGACATGAGCATGAGTAGTATGTTCGAGTTAGAAGAAATTTCAGAAAAACAATGTGGTTCTGTTGATGACCAAAAGAATCAAGAGGCACAATCTATTGTGCTCCTAAGATTGAAGACACATGAGCTGATCTTCAGGAAGCATGTAAAGAGGAACAAAGTGTTGAAGATCAATTAGATGAGCCACATGAAGTTGATTGCAAAGACGTGGTATCTGAAGAAGACAAAGCTGGAGAGAATTTAAATTGTGATGATCTCATTAATATTTCTGTATGTGTAGATATTACATCAATGAATGATGAAGACATCATAGTTGAAGTTCAGTTGGTTGTCACCAAAAATAGTGAGAGGGAAAATTCTCCTATCCAGCCTATCATAATCTTGAGAAGGGCGAGAATAAGAATTCAAGCTCTCCATCACTGGGGAAGAAATGAGGTGAAGATACATTACTACCTCATGGAGAGGAAAGTGAAGATGAAGCCTCGACTCAAGATGAACAAGCATGGACTCACAAGCTGAAAGACCAAAATGAAAACCTTTGTTACCAAGTTTTTTCATGTTTTAATTGTAATCCTAGCTGAGACTAAACCAGCAGACGTATGTTATTGTTCAACATCCTTTCTCCATTAAGGGTGAGTGTTGGAATTAATGGAGAAAGCTAAACCTAGATTATTGTTATGATGATGATAGGTTTGAGACTCTAATCTTAGACCTCATATCCTAATATCTAGAGAGTGGTTGAAACAATCCCATTAGTGTGAAAGCTTATACATTTCAGGCTGATCTGACTCAATGTAAGTGGGCTTGTATGAGTGTGTGTACACTCTCCAAGTATCTCACCTAGAGAGCCATTTAATTTATAGTTAATATATGCAGTTTTTATCATGTTTTATGAGTTAGATCCACCTTTACCATACTTATGCTATGGCTGATTTATAAACCCAAACTCCTATCTATTCTTTTGCTTAACTATTTGATTTTTTCATCATGTTGATATGTGATAGACTTGGAAGAACTATATCACCAAAATTCCATATTTATTTGGATGTACCTATCTAGGCCATTACAAAGCTTCAAGACCAAGTGTCACTCTAATTCTCTAATCCCTAGTTTTCAATACAAGGTATAGAAGATAATGGTGAACTATGACACTATATAGTCACTCCCATGACACAAAGTTGTCCATCTCATGTATTAATCATCATGGTTTCTCACAAGGTAGAATTCGTACTTGAGGGCATCAACAAAAGCCACCCAAGTAGGTTTTATCTTGAATGTTGTAGACTCATATTTGGCATGTCTCTCCTTGTAACCTCACCAATTTTAACATGGGAAAGGGACCTAAGGAATGCAAAGGTGATCTTTTTACTTTCATGAAAAAATTGAACAAAGTAATATCCCTCTAACAAATTTAACCATTTCTCTAAAGCATTTATGTTCATCTAGCCTTCAAATAAATGAATGTCAAAGTTGACTTGTACCTTGAAGGGGTCACATCTACAAAAACAATTGCTAGTTGAAGGTGTTTTTACCATTATTGGCAAAGATTGAAGAATCTAGAAAAAATTATTCATTATGTCATTCCTTAGTCATGTGAAGGCTTCCTTGAGAAATAGTGTGATAAGATCTCCTACTTCAACATATCTCTTTTATTTTGCCATGGTAAGTTGCTTGGGTCAAAAAGAGTGGTATTCCCTTTGTTCAATTTGTTCTGAACCTAACTCCCCATATCCTAACCTCATCAAAGACATGCATAAAGGAAGAATGAAAAGGAAATTGTTATGATAAGATATCACTAATATATATTAGGTAAATAACAAAATGAAAATAAAAATATAATAGAAATTGTACAATTGTAAATAACACTGGGACTAATTGCCAATCTATTCCAAACACCAAAACTTCAGAAGCCAGAATTAGTGATGGGACTTGCTTTCATACTGTGGGTATCCTTCTACACTATGGACTACAAGCAACGCCTCCATATATTTACAAAAAATCATAGGGGAGGGACGCCATTACCTGTGTGCCCTCCCCTCCACCTTAGCTACACCTGCCCGACATGGACTGCCACATGTTGTGGTGGGTATCAGTCCTTCAAAACCCTAATTTCAACCTTTCGCCCAATTGTTTCCACCTATTTTCCGTGATGTGTGCTCTGCTCCATGTTTTTTTGTTCGGGTTTAGTGTTTGGGTGAAGCCCTCCGCCGACGATGGCGCAGGACAACTCCATTACCTATGCACCTTGTCTGCCATTATTGACCTACTAACCGGGCTTGTTTGCTTGCACGCATCCATTAACAGAAAAGAATTTTTGTTGTTCTTGTTTCATTCCGCCTGCAATTTTTGTTCATTTTGGACCGCCAGGGGTTTACAAAAACCTTGGTGGTTGTTTCATTCACGTGACCTATTGTTTGGAGAGGAGCTAGTACCAATTTCTAGCCAGTTCGAGGTCAAAGGTAAATTTACAGGTAATTTTCAAGTTTTTTTGGTTTTTGTTTTGAAATGTTTGTGAATATTTATGCCATTGGCTAATTTCCAACTTGTTGCAGGTCTGGCGAGATTTGGAGAAGGTCTGGCGAGCTCTGGAGAAGGACATGGCTTGTATGTCTATCCGGTAGGAAAAATCCTACCAACCATTGCCACTGTGTTTTTCAACACCTCACCTTTTGTGTTTTTCAACACCTCATCTTCCTATTGGAATTTTTTTTATTCTTGCTCTTGGAGTTTCAGGATTTCAAAGGGTTTTGCAGGTTTAAGGTTTTTAGGGTTTAGGGTTTTGAAGCATTTGTTTGCCATCTGCATCTTAGAAATCATCCAAGTATTTTTTTATGATGTTTAGAGCTTGATTTACTCAGGAATGTATCTTCTCGACATTATATCACCAAGACCAACTTCAATGAAAGTATGAACTTTGTGCTCTCTGACTTTCATTCTATCAGTTTATTTCAGGAATTTCCTCTTTCGTTTTCAGATCTGTATCAACTGGTAATTGTTAATTTACTAGTAGCTTGTCTGAGTACATCTGTTATTGATAGGAGCAATGTGGATGAAATTTGAACTTGGAATGTCTCTTGTCAACATTATGTCATCTATCCTAGCTTCGTTGACACTATGATTTTTGTGTTGTTTGGCTCATGATAGAACCATTTAAGAAACTGTTTGGCTCAATATCTTGCAACGCTGCCCATTTTTGCATTATGTTGCTTGAGCTTGAAAATATTAGTATTTTTTTTCATTGTAGGTGACCCGGACTAATGTATTATTATCTTTTACATTCCCTTCCACATACTATTAAGGTCTCTACAATTCATCAATCATAACATTTTGTTGCTATACACTGAAAACGTTTTACAAGGGTTGTTTCCAGCAGATGCACTGGAGTAAAATGGGTGAAACAATTGTTGGTTATGTTTGGAGTAGGTATTAGATTAGAGGAACACAGATACATTATATAGTAGTCGAAAGAAAACAATGAAGTAAAGCATGAAATGTATGCACGAACATGCATACTCCTCCTTTGTTTGGGCAAAAATGAAAAAGGTTCAACTAGTAGTATTCTACAGTACCTCTTCCCTATGCTATCTATCAAGAAGGTTGCATATGAAAAATAAATGGTCATCATGGAATTATTTTGGGAACTATAAAATCCCTTTCTATACATCGCAAGCTCCAAGATTATACAATGGAAAATACAGAGACAAACTTCATGCCTAGACATAATTTTGGAAATTATAGGATCACTCAGTTGTTGCATCTAAGATGTTGGAAATTGTAGGATCACTTAATTGCATCTGAGATGTTTTTTAACCAACCCAAATTATATTTCTTCCACTGCAATAGATAGGCAGGTCAGGACTTGATCCTTGTTTAGATTTTTGACCACAACAAACTATATTTCTTCCACTGTAATAAATAGTTTTTTCAGTGTTATGGATCAATTTTTTATAAACATTTGTGATTAGGTACTATTGCACATCACTAGATGAATATTACTTGCTTGATCTTGGAATTTTAAATTTCATCATGTTATGGAAACCATGGTTGCATGCTATGAGTTTCTCATAGCTAAATCTTAACTATGAATATTGCGTGAGGGGAGGTGTTTGACTGTCAATCCACACCTGAACATGGCACAGGCCTGATCAAGAAGCCATGTATCTCAATAGGAGACTAGTCCAATAACGAAAGGTAGGTTAGGACTTGATCCTTGTTTGGTTTTTTAACTAGCACAAATTATATTTCTTCCACTGCAATAGATAGGCAGGTTAGGTCTTGATCCTTGTTTAGATTTTTAACCAAGAAAAACTATATTTCTTCCACTGTAATAAATAGTTTTTCAGTGTTATTAATCAATTTTTAATAAACATTTGTGATTAGGTACTATTGCACATCACTAGATGAATATTACTTGCTTGATCTTGGAATTTTAAATTTCATCGTGCTATGGAAACCATGGTTGCATGCTATAAGTTTCTTATAGCTAAATCTTAACTATGAATATTGAGTGAGGGGAGGTGTTTGACTGTCAATCCACACCTGAACATGGCACAGGCCTGATCAAGAAGCCATGTATCTCAATAAGAGAGCAGTCCAATAACAAAAGGTAGGTTAGGACTTGATCCTTGTTTGGTTTTTTAACCAGCACAAATTATATTTCTTCCACTGCAATAGATAGGCAGGTTAGGTCTTGATCCTTGTTTAGATTTTTAACCAAGAAAAACTATATTTCTTCCACTATAATAAATAGTTTTTCAGTGTTATTAATCAATTTTTAATAAACATTTGTGATTAGGTAATATTGCACACCACTAGATGAATATTACTTGCTTGATCTTGGAATTTTAAATTTCATCGTGTTATGGAAACCATGGTTGCATGCTATGAGTTTCTTATAGCTAAATCTTAACTATGAATATTGAGTGAGGGGAGGTGTTTGACTGTCAATCCACACCTGAACATGGCACAGACCTGATCAAGAAGCCATGTATCTCAATAGGAGAGCACTCCAATAACGAAAGGCAGGTTAGGACTTGATCCTTGTTTGGTTTTTTAACCATCCCAAATTATATTTCTTCCACTGCAATAGATAGGCAGGTCAGAACTTGATCCTTGTTTAGATTTTTTTCTAAGACAAAATATATTTCTTCCATTGTAATAAATAGTCTTTTAGTGTTATTAATCAATTTTTTATAAACATTTGTGATTAGGTTCTATTACACATCACTAAATAAATATTACTTGCTTGATCTTGGTATTTTAAATTTCATCATGTTATGGAAACCATGGTTGCATGCTATGAGTTTCTTATAGCTAAATCTTAACTATGAATATTGAGTGAAGGGAGGTGTTTGACTGTCAATCCACACTTGAACATGGCACAAGCCTGATCGAGAAGCCATGTATCTCAATAGGAGAGCAGTGCAATAACAAAAGGCAAGTTAGGACTTGATCCTTGTTTGGTTTTTTAACCAACCCAAATTATATTTCTTCCACTGCAATAGATAGGCAGGTCAAGACTTGATCCTTGTTTAGGTTTTTAACCAGGAAAAACTATATTTCTTCCACTAGAATAAATAGTATTTCAGTGTTATTAATCATTTTTTATAAACATTTGTGATTAGGTACTATTGCACATCACTAGATGAATATTACTTGCTTGATCTTGGAATTTTAAATTTCATCATGTTATGGAAACCATGGTTGCATGCTATCAGTTTCTTATAGCTAAATCTGAACTATGAATATTGAGTGAGGGGAGGTGTTTGACTGCTAATCCACACCTGAACATGGCACATGCCTTATCAAGAAGCCATGTATCTTAATAGGAGAGTAGTCCAATAACAAAAGGCAGGTTAGGACTTGATCCTTGTTTGGCTTTTTAACCAGCCCAAATTATATTTCTTCCACTGCAATAGATAGGTAGGTTAGGACTTGATCCTTGTTTAGATTTTTAACCAGGACAAACTATATTTCTCCCACTATAATAAATAGTTTTTCAGTTTTATTAATCAATTTTTTATAAACGTTTGTGCTTAGCTCACAAACAAAACTGCTTTATAACCAACCAAGCTGTTGATGGCTTTTCAATGTAGTGAATGCATAGAACCATAATGTTGTTAGCATTTCAAAGCAATAAAACAACCTAGGTTGTAAGCCAAAATGTTTCTGTTACAAGAAAAAGATACAATCCATCCAAAATCCACATCATAATGTGGTTACAACCAAAAACATATGACACCCCTATTCTTTATGGCCCTGAGAATATTGTAAGATTTATAAATTATAATAGACTATAGATATTCCATCTAAAATGGATTTTGGCTACAATGTCGCACACAGTATGAAATAAAACAACCTAGGTTATAAGCCAAAATGTTTCCGTGACAAGAAAAAGAAACAATCAATCCAAAATCCACATAATAATGTGGTTACAACCAAAAACATATGACACCCCTATTCTTTATGGCCTTGAGAATCTTGAGTGCCAAAACTCCTTGAGTTACCTTCTTGAGCCTGGTAGGTTGGCCTACCTAAAGAGGGGTTGATTAGGAAATGGTTGATTGTTTCCATATGATTGAGTCCAATTTGCAGCTTCCAACCATAGAGGTATTGAGTACCCATACCTCACATTTTCACCATTGACCCCTGCATTAAGTGGAGGTGTGTAAAGAGCATGCATAGAATTGACACCAACTCTGGTAGGAATAAGGCAAGTGGGTAAACCATCAGTTTGATAGTGAGGCACTTGAATGTCTATGAGATCTTGGATGTACAACCATGCATGCACTTGGTTCACAGTTCTGTATATAATTTTTCAGTGGACTTTTTACCTTTGAATAGAAAAAGTCCTGGGATTGAAGTACCAATTGCATTGACACAACATAAAATAGTTATCCACTCCCTACTCTTAGGCAAAATCTTTGGCACATTTCAGCTCCCTCTCTTGGAAATTACCTGCATGCCACAATTCCTCCCTACCTGTAAAATTGTTTCATTACAGTTCCATATATGGTCTGCTCCATAAGAAAGTTTATCATAAGCACTAGAAAGTGTGTCATAGAACTTTTGCACAACTGCAAGGCGCAAATTTAATGCTCTGTCTCTATCAAGGCCCTCAGCAGTATGCAATACAAGTTCTAGATGCATTTTTCTAAACCCTAACCATCATGATTTACCAGGAAACCCATCTTTGAATGGGTTTGGCCTCCCTTGATAGATTTGAGCAATTGTGGATTTGAGTTGTATCAAATCTAGCTGATGTCCCAATTGGGCCATCTCTTTACACCACTCAACCACTTCGGCCTCCTCCTCCTCAGTCATAACTGTAAGAGGCCCTCTACGTTTTGTAGGAATCAATACATTTATCCAATAATGCATTGATGAGGGAGGAATACCACGTTTTTTTTGTAGATTCCCGAACTAAGTATCCATTAAACTCTATGTCATCAATTGCAACTAACATTTCTTCTTTTGTCCGTCCTCTTATAGCACTGATCTTTTTAGTTGAACTTGCCCCTTGGACTATTGTTGACGGTGGTTATGTGGTTGATGTTGTGTTAACATCAACTTCAGCCGCATGGTCATCCTCAACAATGTTCCTTGGGGCATTGTTGACATTGACATCACATGTCCTGTCCTCATCAGACGATGTGCATCGCAGCTACGCACCCCTTGTCACTCTCCTGCCACTTCTCCTTATATGAGCAACATAGCTACCTTTTGCCATAGATGCAACAACCTGTAAAATTATTGCATGCATTTAAATAAAAATATTTGTAAATTATGCTTTCATACAAGGCAACAATACTTCTGCTTTATTACAGGAAATTATCAACATGTATGTTAGTATGCTTGAAAAATCAAATATACATAATCATTTTGTTGTATGTCTTCAAAATTATTAGTGATTGTTGTTTTGATAACTTGTTTTTACACTTAAAATACCATGATTGTATTGATTGGCTTTGTTATGCATTTCCCAACAGAGCTCTTGTTCGGTTTGACTACTTAAAATATTGTTTTGTTGTTTTCTATAAGGATGCACTTCTCCAGAAATGGATCTCTGGCTATCAAGGAGTTATCATTGGTCGAACCAAGCATAGTATTTAATTTGACCAAGGCTCCAACTTGAGACCCCCTGAAGCACTCTTGATCACAACTTTGCCACCATAACAATTTTTTTCCTCATGTCACTTACAGTTGAAGTTTCTAGTCATGTAAACATTCATTTCAACTACAACTCTTATTTACATCTTGTCTACATATATAAGAAAGGCCATGCATTTTTCTTAAATCAGGGAAGCATATTATCAATTTGTAAAGTTTTGAGTAATTATTGACCTCATATATCAAATTAAATAAAGTGAATATAAGTAATGAGGGTGCAGTTTGCCACATTTGCAATAGTTTGAGGCTGGTTGTGCCTTCTTTATGGTCCTTCATTCTGATAAGTTTCCCCTTGTGTACAACAATGTTCCAATAGGGCCCTTCCACTACTTCTTGTTCATTTGTTTATGTTATTTTCTTCCTTTTACATTGTTTTGTTTACTTTCAGATCATATTTCAAGAATGATCTAAACACCCTTTTCCTTTTCTCCTTTCAACTTTTTCTTCACTTTATTTTGCAGGTCTTGTTTATGCTACCATTTAGTCTTGATGATGTTTATTGGTGGCCTCATACAAGGTTTTCGGTTCCAACACCCAAAGTTGTATTGCAATGGTTGACCACTAATTAAGCAACTCATCTAAACCTTCTGATCTATAATACAGCCAACACAAGGACAATAAATCTATGATTATCTTCCAATTGGGCCATAGTTTTTGTTTCTTATTATAAAATTTCATTAAGCTTTTGTTAAAAATGATTCTCAGAAAGAAATTGCCTTATGAAATTATGGTTAAACAAATTTCAATTGAGTTGATCATCATGTTCCTACATATTTTTGCATGTTGTCTTATGATAAATTGCTATTTTAGCCTTCATGTCACTGGAGAAATGTCCAAGCAACCAAACTTTTGCTGCAATACCTAAGATGCTACCATTATTGTGTTAAGTGGATGGAGGCTAAGGCTCCTTCACTATGTCCAATTCTTTTAATTGATAAGATGTATAAAATTTCATTGTCGTGGAAACTTGTGACCATGGTTTACTTCTATTACGAAGACAATAGTTTACTGCTTCAGAAATAAAACAATATAAGATTATAGTTTACTACTTCAAAAATAAAGCAATATAAGATTTGTAAAAATCATATTAAAACAACTTTTCTTGTCGTGCACACCAAGCAAATAAAATCAATACTTTCCTTACACTAAATTGGAATTAAATTACGTCTATAACTTTGAACATAGAAATAGGTGAATTGTGAATAGAAATGTAGGTTGTGTGTTGATTTTCATGAAACTGAAACTTAAGGTGCTACCATTATTGTGTTAAGTGAATGGAGGCTAAGGCTCCTTTACTATGTCCAGTGCTTTTAATTGATAAGATGTATAAAATTTTGTTGTCGTGGAAACTTATGACCATGGTTTACTTCTATTACGAAGACAATAGTTTACTGCTTCAGAAATAAAACGGTATAAGATGATAGTTTACTGCTTCAAAAATAAAGCAGTATAAGATTTGTGGAAATAATTTTAAAATAACAACTTTTCTTGCCTGGCACACCAAGCACATAAAATCAATACTTTCCTTACACTAAATTGAAATTAAATTACATTTATAAGTCTGAACATAGAAATAGGTGAATTGTGAAATAGAACTGTATGCTGTGTGTTGATTTTCATGAAACTGAAACTGTAAGTGACACTGAATCTGTAAGAACTACGATAGATAAAAGCAGAAATGTAAGAAAAATGTGCTGTAATTGATATAACTAACCTAGATATACTGGCAATTGTTCTGTGATGTTTTGTCTTTAAGGTTGCTGAATAGTTTGAAAGCATAACATGCAATTTCAATAGTGGTTGAACTTCTTTTATAGATTTTGGCACTTGAATTTAATTGGTGGTAAGGATGGACATGGATGGCAATGGCTTCATTTTGAATGTGTGGTCTGGATTTAATTTGATGTGATCTAATGGTTGGGAATTTGTCATTTGTTGATCCATGTGCTTTGATTTGTTTTAATGAGAAATAGAATGAGTTGGGTGTTATTTATTGAAGTTATTGGGTTGGGTGTCATTTATTGAACATAGGGGGTTTAAATGTTGAACAAAACATCGGTTATGACTGACATACATTCACTTTTATTATGTGCATGTATGGATATTTATTTGGGATAGAACGCTTGATGAGTGGGAGTTGAAGTAACTGCTACTTTGTACTTCTGGAATATACCATTTTGGAAACATTTATGGTTTTATCTGTTTTCTAGTTGGGTCAATATGGTTTGCACTCTTAAATATTAATATACTATTTATGGACAGTTGTGGGCCAAGTGAATGTTTTGAGAAATTTGGACATAAATTAATATTTATTTATACTTAATGTTATTTATCTTTGTTTAAATATTGGTTGCAAAAGTCTCAATTTCTGGTGGTTTGGTGGGACCAATACTATATCAAGTACCAGATCAATCACAAGTCCATGCACAACATTACACATCTCTCCCCTCGCAATATTGTAAAACGCAGAATCTTAATAAATGAAATCGAAACAGGCTGCCAACTTAATATTCTTTCTGCACAAATAATAAAATTGTACAATACAAGACAGCATGTTCAACTTGAAATTTCCGGAACATAACCATGTTCATAATGTGATTTTCTCGTACATCTTGCAAAATGTGATTTCTCTGCAGAAATCCATCCATGATTAGCATGTTCAACTTGAAATTTCACAAACAGATCCGTGTTCACTTTTTCACTTCAGTGAGCACCGCAGGGGTAATTAGATTATTTTCCCACTCGAATGTGTATTATGCTTCTCTGCTGCAGAGCTGTACCAATATCAAAACACTAAAACAAATCCATGCTCATATTCTCATAAATGGACTTCACCGAGACGTGTTCTTAGGCACCAAATTGGTGACCATGTATAGCATATACGACAATGTAGAGAATGCACGCCTGATATTTGACAAAATACACAATCCAAATGTTTTTCTATGCAATGCTATGATCAGAGGGTATGCCAGGATTGGCGATTTCAAGGAATCCATTAAGCTTTATCACCAGATGCATTTAACAGACATCTTCCCTGACAAGTGCACTTTCTTGTTTGTGCTTAAAGCCTGTGCCCAGCTCTCAGATTTGCAAGAAGGAAAAAAGATTCATCATTCCATACTGGCAAGTGGCCTGGACTCCGATGTCTTCGTGGCTACTGCTCTTGTGGACATGTATGCTAAATGTGGAGATCTTGAGACTGCACGCCAATTGTTTGACAAAATGCCTGAAAGAGATGTGGTCTCATGGAATGCTATGATGGTAGGGCATGCCAACAACGGTGATGCCAATGCAGTCTTGATCCTCTTTAGAAACATGCAGCAAGCCTATGTGAGTCCCAACTCCGGCACCATACTCAGTTTGCTCTCCTGTTTAGCCGGTCTGCAACAAGGCAAGCTAATTCATTGTTATGTTATTAGAAATGGATTTGATTCAGAGGTTTCTGTTATGAATGCTCTCATAGATATGTACGCCAAATCCGCGAGTATAGATATCGCGTGCCAGGTGTTTGACAGAATGTGTAAAAGAGACGTGATCTCATGGAGTTCCGTTATTTCTGGGTGTGCACAGAATGGACGAGGCCATAAGGCTTTAACACTGTTTAATCAAATGATGCAAACAGACGTAAAGCCCAACTGTATCACGGTTCTGAGTGTTCTCCCAGCGTGCGCTGATTTGGGAGATCTGCAACAAGGCAAAAACATTCATTCATTTGTCCAAAGAAGTGGACTTGAATCAGATGATTCTGTGGGCAGTGCCCTTGTTACTATGTATGTCAAGTGTGCAAGTATAGAGGTTGCTCGCCAAGTTTTTGATAAGTTACCTAAAAGAAATGCAGTAACCTGGAATGCAATGATCGCAGGGTATGTCCATAATGGATATACCGATGAGCCGTTGGTAACCTTCAATCAAATGCGACTGGCAGATGTGAGGCCTGATCGAGTTACTGTGATTAGTGTCATCCCGGCATGTGCCCATGTAAAGTCCCTACATCAAGGTAAGTATCTTCATAGTTACTCCATAAAAAGAGGATTTCTTTCACATACTTCCCTTAGTAATTCCCTCATAGACATGTATGCAAAATGTGATGAGGTAGATTGTGCACAAAAGTTATTTGACAACATGTCCGAAAGGGATTTGGTATCATGGAATACCATGATTGCTGGGTATGCTCAAAATGGACATTCCAACAAGGCCTTGGCTCTCTTTCATGAATTGCACCACGCAGGCATGACACCTAACAACATCACCATTGTGAATATTCTGTCAGTATGTGGAAATGGAGAAGCTCTGCAAGAGGGCAAGGACATACATGATTACATTATGAGAAGTGGGTTTCCCTTAGATACATCTGTCATGACTGCTCTTGTAGCTATGCATGCAAGATGTGGAAGTATTGAGATTGCATGCCAATTGTTTAATAAGATGTCTAAAAGAGATGTGGTGTCATGGAATGCCATGATTGCAGGTTATGTCCAAAATGGATATGCTAACGAGGCATTGACACTCTTCTATCAACTGCAGCTAGCAGAAGAGAAGCCTGATTCAGCCACTCTGATCACCGTGCTCCCAGCATGTGCTGAGTTAGGAGCTCTGCAACATGGCAAGTGGATCCATGCTTACGTAATTAGGAATGGATTTGAGTTGGATGTTTCTGTGGGAACTGCTCTCATAGACATGTATGCTAAATGTGGGAGTATAGAATCTGCTTTCCAGTCGTTTGACAATATGTGCAACAAAGATGTGGTCTCATGGAATGCAATGATTGCAGCCTATGGAATGAATGGGCATGGGGAGGATGCTGTTGCACTTTTTTCCCAAATGCAACAGGCAGGCTTGATGCCTGACCACGTCACATTTATTTCTGTTTTATCTGCATGCAGTCACGCAGGCCTAGTCAATGAGGGCAGGCAATACTTTGATTGCATGAGTCAAGATTATTGCATCACACCTCGGATGGAACATTATGTGTGCATGGTTGATCTTCTTGGTCGTGCTGGATTTCTTAATGAGGCGCACAATCTTATTAAAAAGATGTCTTTCGAACCTAGCATTGGGGTGTGGGGTGCCTTGCTTTTTGCCTGTAGAATTCACTGCAATATAGAGCTAGGGGAACATGTGGCAAACCTACTCCTCCAGTTAGATCCTAGAAATTCTGGAACTTATATATTACTCTCAAGCATTTATGCTACAGCCAAAAGGTGGGATGATGTAGCAAAGATCAGAGCAAAGATAAAAGAGAGTGGGTTGGAAAAAAGTCCAGGGCGTAGCTGGATTGTGCTCAAGAACAGGGTTCATGTGTTCCTTGTAGGAGACAAATCACACCCACAGTCAGAGAAAATCTATGCCATGTTGAAGAATCTCACTTGGAAGATGAAGGCGGCAGGCTATGAGCCTGATGCAAGATTTGTATTGAATGACATTGAGTAGGAGAAATATACCCTCTGAGTCCTGCAAAAAGCTAGCGACAGCAATTTGTGCTTATCAGCACATGTCCCGACACCCCTATACAAGTAACCAACAGTGCCTCCATGCATGTGGTGCTTGCCACAGTGCCACTAAACTTGTCCAAGGTTGTTGTACAAGAAATTGATCTGAAATGGATCCAAAATAACTCCACCAAAATTGATAAAAAAGAAAATTATTGGCAAAGTTTTGAGACATTTGTGCTTATCAACACATGCCCCAAGACACCTATACAAGTAACCAACAGCCTCCATGCATGTGGTTGCCACAGTGCCATTAAACTTAATCTCCAAGATGGTTGGATGAGAAATTGATCCGAAATGGATCTGAAATAACTCCTCCAAACTTTGTAAAAAGGAAATTCTTGGCAAAGTTTGAAGTCAATGGTCCAAAGGCCAATAGCCCCAAAAAAGATGAAACAAATCACTTTATGGCTTGCATTCCAAGGCAGCATTATAATAGAGGATGCCTTGAAGGATGAAACAACAACCCGAGAGAGATGGAAAAAACTGAAACTTGGGAAGAAGAATAGGCACTAAAAGAAGGATGGAGGATGTGGAAAGGAGAAGTCTGTTCAAATATCAGAGGGCGAAGAGGATTTTGAGTCTGTCCAAAGTAAACAAAGATTGCTTTTGAGCCAAAGCCGGTCTGCAAAATACTGCTAGTGAGTAAGAATACACAAAATCTCCGAGTGTGTATATCAGATATCTTTCGTGTGTAATATTATCTGAGCATAAACCGAAGCCATCTTTTCTGGTTTTCCCATTTGGGTTTCCAGGGTAATTTCAGTGTCTATTATATTGATTACTGGTGTGACTGAGATCGATGGTTGCATTGTTGACACCCCCATTTATTAATAGTTGAATCGTTGCTTGCTGGGATTGCATTGTATGCTCTGTACACTGATTCATTTATGGGTTTGCTGATATGCAATATGGGTCTGAATGCTGTGCAATAGCATGCTCCTGCCATATATTCCAAAGCCCAAGCACTCTAGCATTTACTTGAAGCCACCTTACATTTGCCTTAAGCCTGGAGTGTTGGCTCTTTCCTAAAGTGGTCCTCATTCAAACCAATGAATATCTATTTATTTAATGTTCATGGGTAGTGATAGCAATGACTAGAACAAAGTGCTAAGTGTTTTTATTAATTGCTGGAATGATTATAGTGAATGGGAAGGCTTGTAACTGGCTTAAGAGCTGGATATGAATTTTGTAACAAAACAGAGAATCCTCTCCAGCTATGATTTCACTTTTATAAAAAACACAGTGCATTGTTATTTGGCATAACAGAAGTTGCATTATTTACTTCAGAATAACAGAGCTAAAGTGTATTTGTTTTGCCTTGGTTCAGCACTGGCATTGGCACTGCAAAGCTGTCAAACCAAGCTCAAACACCACTCAGATCAGGGATATCCATTCATGCTGGTTAATGCACGCAGAACAGAAGGGTGAACTCAGCCTGATTGCAATTGCAGACTTTTCATTTCTAATTCCACATAGAAGAACCATGTTGGGGAGACAGATGGGCTATAGGCTTACTGTTTACAGATCAGAAATTGATGTGATGGAGACAAACTGCTCTCATCATTTGGGTGTGTAGTTGTAGGGGCAATTGGTGATGTGAAGAGAAACAAGAAACGCATAGGATATGCATCAGAAATTGGATGTGTATTACTTACCATAGCTATCTGCAAATGAGAAGGAATTAATAAATCATGCCATGTTTGACAAATTGGTTGCAACAATCAGGTAGTGTAACTAGGTAAGAAAGTTCTCGTATCTTGTCTATAAAAGGGTGATTCATCATGCAGAATTCTAGTGTGAGTGTCACAAAAGCATAGATTTCTACTTCTTCATAATATATTCGATTGACACAATTTTATATTCTTGGCAATATCTGTATATCAAATATAAATTTTCTTTATATCAGGCTGGCACCTTTGCCTCAAATATTCTAGCTATGTGATTGTGTATAATCACTTGAATGGATTTAGGAGCTGAGTGGGCTAGTGCTACATTGAACATACATGATGGATTGGTAAGAGTATGCTTTCGATTAAAGCCTCAGCGATTCGAGAATCTGGTTGTTTCACATTTCATATATGGAATTCATGTATTTGTTGTCGCACAGAATGTCTAGGCACCGTGACAATGGCTCAGATCGAGGGTTGTCACATTGATCCCCAATCTCTCCATTTAAGTTGTCTCCTTACAACAGGCTAAGGGGGTTAGACCCTACAGAAATGGAAAGAAGGAGAACTAGTTGGGAACCAACCAGTTCGGGAGACACAATGAAGCGACCAAGTACTTGATTAAGATTTAGCAAGACTTATATGATTTTATTAGACCTAAACGATTGATATCAATGCCTTATGGAGTCAACAATCTTGCTAGGAAATTTAGAACCAAGTAATTGATTAGCAACTGTTGCTTGAATGAATAACTATCTTATATGAAATGTAGATCCTAAAATTAATATGAGATGTAGGAAACTTGGTTAATTTTTGTTAAATGCCTATCTAAGTTTTAACCCTTCGGTCATTTCTATATTGAGCCGGATTTCGTAGTAATTGACAGAGATAAGATGAGGTGAAGCACACTAAGATATGATTAACGATACCTCTTCTGAAAATTTAACATACTCAGTGCCTCCGGCGCTGCAGAGGTTGTGGCTCTGACTACTGCAAAGTCACTGTTTTAAGTACTATTAAAAACAGAATTCTCAAGCAAAGATGGATGGGTACCTATCTCTCTATTGACCAAGCTGATGCTTGGAAGTAAATTTTAATTATGCAGGACTAACTTAATATGCAAATGCACGATATGATTAGAAGATGAGATAAAGTTAGATTCGAAGATTAGAAGCGCTTATGTCGCGATCTATCAAAGCTCTCAATCACCAAAATGAAATGTTTACCTCACTAGACAAAGATTCAAAGATAAACTTCTTAGCAGTATCACAATTAAACCACAAGCTTACTTCAAATCTTTTTAATACAATAATAGCTCAAAAAGCTTTTTCACAATTTAATATCAATGCCAATAGATGCTCAACAATACTCGAAAGATATGCAATTTATCACAGTTCTATGAAAAAATACTTAATAATTATTTGAAAAATTCACCAAGAAATATGCAATAAATATCCAATAATTCAAGTGATTAAACCACACTTAGAATTACTTTAACGACGAACAATCTCAATAGATGACAAGCATAAGAAAATGCTCAAAACCCTAGCATGCAAAATATTTTAGCAACTAAATTTCAAAAATTTAAATACCAGGAAAAACTATGAAATTCAAATGCTAATCAATTCAAACAATTCTAAAATAAAAATGATTTTTCTTAAGTGACCCCAATCTAGAAAAATTTATCATTTTCCTATAGTCAAACTTTAAAGATAATTTTAAAAAATATTTAAATATGTTTTGACTATAAAGAAATTTAAAATTTCTAACTTCACAAATTTTTTCCCTTTAAAATTTTAAGGTCTTAAACGTGACACAAAAAAACTCCATGAAAGAATTGTATATAAAAATTTCTATTCTTCTCTTGGCAATTTTAATGTGCCAAAGGTTATGAACGATGATTTTAATATGATGAATGATTAATAAAGTTTTTTTAATGTGATAAAAGTAAACAATCAAAAAGGCTTAATAAATTAAATTTTTAATGGGCCAAAGGCCACATAAAAATTAAAAATTTTAATGTGAAAGCATAAAGTTTTCTTTTGATTTAACTTTTTAGAAGCATCAAAACCACAATAAAAAAAATGGAAATCAATTTTTTTTTATTGTTTTTTTCAAAATCAAAATGTTATAAAAAAATCAAAATAAAAAAGAAAGGCAAGCAAAATAAAATAAAAAATCGATTTCTAAAAAAAAATCAAAGTCACACTTTACAAATTAAAAAATAAATAAATTAATTAAATTATTTTTTTAAATCAAAAATAAAATGAAAAACAACTTTAAAAAAATCGAAATTTTGTTTTATGAAAACTCAACCCTAACCAAAAATTAAAACATAAAAAAAAAAATAAAGTAAACAAGGGAAATCGTTTTGTAAGAGCAAGGCGACGACATAGGAGAGAGCTCGAGGAAGAAGAGAGGGAAGATACATTGATGGTCGATGAATGAAGGGATTGTAGGTTGAAGAGCAACAAGAGGAAGAGATGAAGGAGATGTGGAAGAGGAAGGGAGGAGCACGCGTAGGAGAGAAGTCGCAGATAGAGAAGAAAGGTAGCCGATAGGGAGTAAGAAGAAATGGGACACGAGAAGGGAAAGGAACTCGCAGAAAGGAGCGTCGTGGACAAGCAATGAGGAGATGAAGGATGTGGAAAAGAGGGAGCGCTGGGAAAGAAAACACAGTCAGGAAGAACACTGCGATTTGGCAGAGAGCGAGAAACACAATTGGAAAAAACATAGCAAACAGAAAAAATGGTTTCAAGCATAAAAGAGGAAAAATGCAAAGAGCTTAACAATGTATGGTAGCCCAAAAACCTTTAAAAAAATTCCAAAAAATTATATTTTAAAATGATATATTCCTGCTCCAAATTTCCTCTCAGGAAAACTCATGAAATCCCGAGATTTAAATTTTGAAACCCTCTAACTGGAAGTAATTTTAAATAATGTCCTTGCAAAATGATATTGAGGTCAGATCTTTCCTTCTATGGTCTAGATCTGGCTTCAAATTAAATTTTTCTTTCAGATTTGCACCTGCAAAAACGAAAGAAAAAAATACCCAAGACTCAAATAAACAATAATAAATAAAATCCCAGAAACCCAAGTTAAAAAAAAAAAAAAAAAAAAAAAAAAAAAAAAAAAAAAAAAATCTATACAAAAACTTACAAATCTTTCACAAATGTTGTAGACTAATCAGATTTAAGGTATGGATTCCAACTCTGCTCCAAATCTAATTATCTAAGGCTCTCATTAGCAAGATCTATCAATTTTTCCACAAATATTTAAAAAATATTTTGAAATTTTTAAAGAGATACTAGCCCAAAAACACCCTGCAAAAAAAGATTTTATCGTTAGATAAATCCTGGAGCTTATATGAGATGGGATCTTCAGAAAATATATGTTGAGAGTTGTTTGGTTCACGAGAACTATCCCAAATGCTCAACAAAAACTAGAGAGATCTCCTACAAACGCTAGATCAACCATCACACCAAGTAGAGAAATAGAACAACAATGAAATTCTGAAGAAATAGAGATCCCTGCTACTTCGATCAAAATAAAAAATGTTATCCTAGATCCAACATATTGAATAAGATACTTGTATTAGGATTATTTTGAAAGAGCTATTGATTGATAGTTTTCACATAATATTAAGGATAAATTAAAACAATATTACCACAGTTTCATGAAGAAGAACACCACCGCACGTTGAAACCCTAAAGAGTTTTGCATTAATTCCAAGAAAATATACAAGAGAGCTTGAGAGTTTAGTACATGATTCAAAAATCGAATAAAAAAATAGATTGACACTAACCTCTAATTTATAGGTAAAATCTCCAATGACTAATTGGTTTGATCCATGTCAAATTAATCTCAACCGTTCATAAAGATTTAATTAATCTCTAATCGTCGTCATCGAAATTATTTAAATTTTTGAGGAAAAATCGAATTTATTATTTAATTGATTTTTAACTAACTCAAAATTAATCATTTTGACTTAATTTTCTCAAAATTTTGACTTTGACTTAACCACCAAGGCCCAAAGGTCCAAAATTTATGGATTCCTTCGATATTCCTTTGGTCAGGGGCCTCCAAAAATTAACTTCTTTAAGACCCGAGAATTTCACCTTTGGAGAATTTAATTTTACCTAAGATGCCATGGCTAAGTATTAGAGGGTTGGAAAAATTATTAATCCCTTCATCAGTGAATTAATTAATTTTTCTCACAAAATTAAATTTAAATCCTAAGCCAAAAATTTAATTAATTTTGTTCACCCTGATCCCCAATCACAGTCGTTATCGCGGTGCCTAGACATTCTATGCGACAAAAGTATTCATAAGCGTTGGCTCCTTGAGTGGTTTGTTGATGGTAAGTAACTTGAAATACATTATGTTATAGCATGCCATGCATGTGTTTAAGGGATGTGGTGTATAACACAGTTGGTTGGTCAGTATCTTTGTCTCTTGGGGAAGCACAACGAGAACCAATTCAATAGCGTTCAACTTTAGGGGTAGAAGGTTCTCTCTCATCCTCCCTATATGAAAATTGGATGGAAGAGAAAACAAAATTGACAAAATAATTTTTCTCAGTTAAGATCTACATATTTTAACTACAGTTGCATTTACATCGAAAACATTGAAGCTTGATTCTTGCCTTGCATCATATATCAATATGGTTGTAGCATGAGAAGGGTGCACACTAGAAAATGTGTTCATTTTCTTTCTAAATATATTACTACTATCTTTGTTGTTACCTTGGTGGTTGTTGCATCTGACATTTCTGGTTTTTCCAATTCATATAAGAATTGACAAACCACCGAAAATGATTATTTAAGAGTCTTTTTTGTTAAACACACAAATTGAAAACCAAATTCAATTGTATATTAAGAATGGTGTCAAAGAATGATGTACATAGTGTACATATTAATACAAAAGGTAAACCGTTGATTCAGTTTCCTAAGTTTCTTGGACTCCAATTACTCACCATAACACACACTAACCCAGATTTAATCCCGAGGATTAGGTTTCTAACATTCCCCCCTTAATCCAAAGGGATGTATCAAAGTCCACGAATGATAGCTAAAAACGCAAAAATGCATCTTAGCTAAGAGTTGAATGTCTCTCAAAAATGGTTTTCAGGGATGACCACAAACCAAGGATGGTGGTTTTTAAGAAAAAACTGCAAATGATACCAAAAAATGAGAGAACTCAAACGTCTCAACCAATTATGGTTCAAAGATGGTGCCCAACTCTGGAACTATCATAACAGTTCGTAAAACAAATTTGAGCATGCCAAAAACATGTAATTATGCTCATAAAGTATAATGCTCATGGAGCATATATCAAATGTAGAATTTCCTGTAGATTCACAAGCTCCTACAATGTACTAAAGCACAAGACAAAAATTTACTTCTACTTTCAACTGGCAGAAGCCAATAAATCGATGAAAAAATATAATTAAGAAGAAGATAAATCAATGACACATAACACAAAATGTATCTCGGGAAAGCCACTGCTCAAGACCCATCTATCTGTATTGCATATATCAGAGATATGAGTGAAGATACAAATTTTGTTCTCACTATAACAATTCCGCACAAGCATGCTCAACTCTCTTAGCTCACAAGCTAGTTCAAGCCAAATCCTTAGCCTATTCAGTAGCTCTCCAAGCCCCTAATCTCTATGCAAAATTCCTAGGATGAATGGCCTACATTTAAAGGGAATTCACACTTCCAAAACTGCACGATCCAAACATAGGTCCTTCTCTGATTGCATGCGTGATATTTACAACTGAGTAAATCATACAACTGATAGTACAATGTCCCTGCACTCTAGTCTTAACTGGGTCTTTCTCTGAACTGACATGCATGAATTTCTCATGAGGGAATCTTCAGTTAACTGGAGTAGCACTTGTGGATGCACTAGTGGACCAACTGACTATTAGTCCTCTATTAGTTCCATAAACAGTTAGAACTAATTTAACTGACCATAACTCAGTAAACTGAGAATCTAATTACAACTCAATTTAAACTCATATTGGACCCATAAAATATAAGAAGAACATATACATGACTAGAAAAAGACTTCCAACTTGAAATTCCTAAGCTAATTAAGTTAATTAAACTTAATTAACTATTTACAAGTTGTTATGAGAATAAAATTCAATTTTAATTCACAGTTTAATTCAAGGACAAATTAAATTGGAATTTCTTGTTTCCATTTCTCAATGCTCCCTCCCAACAAGAAAGAGATTATCTGCTACCCCGATCCTGTCTCTGTGGAACTTGAATTTACATCTTGACAATGTCTTTGTCAAAATGTCAATATCTTGCTCCTTCGTGGGAATGTACTCTAACAACATGATCCGCCTCAATACACAATCTCCGAGATGGTGATATCATATATTAATGTGCTTGGACCTATCATGAAAAACTAGATTTTCAGAGAGTTTGATACAACTCTGATTATCGTAGTAAATCATTGTTGGATCCATCTACTGACCAAACAGACCAATGATCCAAAAATGGATTCTGGATAAACCTCTAAGTCTAAAAGACTTCATATAAGAGATAAAAGATGCCAAATGGCACAAACCATTTGTAAATAAGAGGAAAATGAAAATCGCAGGCTACTCTCGGATATAGTCTCATTGCAGAGATCTCCTCATTCTAAATCCAATGCAAATCGAATGGGTGAAAATGGACTTCAGATGAAGTAGTTATCACCAAAAGAAGTTCCCCTTTGTTCTTTGGGAAAAGAGGAAAAAATTCCATTAAAAATTGCCTCCAAGGCTATTTGAGGAAATCACATCGCATAAGGCAAAGAGGAAGACTCAAGGTCGGGCAGAAGGGACCCCCAATCAGTGATCTCCGATGATTAGATTGGCGGATCGAGTCGGAAGCAGGCATATGCACCCATAAGGAAAAAGCCCCGGGCCGATGTGATAGTGCGACTGTGATCACCGATATCGGCGGATCGCTGTCAGCGATCCCAAAAGGGAAGGACCCCCAGGCCGTGCAACTTGTGATTGCGATCACCGATATCGACGGATCGACATCAACGATACCAAAGGGGAAGCCCCTGGGCCATTGCAACTTGCGATTAGGACTGGACCCGATGGGGTTTAAAAGCCCGATTTCATAAAATTTCAAATCCAGAAATTTAGATTTTCCTTTGTATTTCCCATTTAATGGACTTTTGGCCATTGGCCATGCTGCTAAAGCGATTGTGATATGCGATGGAAGGTAGACCCAATAGGGATTTTAAGTGCGATTTAATGGACTTTCACATTTGGATTTCACACCCAATAGTGCTTTCCCTATGTATTTCCATTTCAAGCCCAAAACACAGTATTTCGTGGATTTTCGCTTGAAAGGAGGCCGCTAGTTCATTTTCCATGGGAAAATAGGCATCATTCCCTGTGCCATGTTGCAGGCGGGCGTTTCAGCAACAAGGATGCATTTTGAAGCGCGAAGAGGCAGAGCTGGGAAGAAGAATGATTCCTCATGATCGAAGGGATATAGGAACGACTATGGAATCTACAGAGTCAAAGGATTCCTCAAAAGGCCAGAGATCCAAGTGGAGAAGCTAGTTTTCCTTTTAGGGAGCTCACAGCAGAGTCGAAGAGCTCACACTGTAACATCCCATAGCCGCAGAGCTGACAGAGGCATAGAGCCACCAGAGGTTGGGGCAATTGCGAAAGGGATGTTTCCTCAAGATGAGGAAAGGACAAAGAGCTCATGAGTTTGAGCTGCAGAGAGCCACGAGAGCGTGGAAGGCTAGACAACATGCCAAGAGCCGAGTAGCCAAAAAGTCGGAAGCTCACCTCAAAGGAGGCAGAGAGATCAATGGAGAGCAAGCTGAATGCTGAAAGTAGTAGCAGAGAGCTTAGTCGAGTTGACTAGAGTTCAAGGAGACGTAGCCCAAGAGTTTTGGGTGAACTCCAAATTAAATTGTTGTTCATGTGTCTGTTTTATTGTTGCATTGTCTCTACTATATTTACTGTTATATGTAACTATACATTAGTTTGAACACATCAACTTACAGCACAACAACAGATTCTAAGGCATATAATCATTTAAAAATAATTATTAGCATACACCTATATTTTCAAGCATTTCTTAATTCCACATTAGTTAATCAATAAAACTTGGGAAAATTTAAAACTTTGGAAGTGGGAGACGTTCTTGTAAGTTAGACAAGAAGCCTAAGTGCCCCATTTTTAGATTAGGTGGTATCAGAGCTTAAGATTAATTAACCACACCTTTAGGAAGGTTATCTCAGAATGCTTGATTGACAGAGCATAGATTGCTTGTCTGAAGGGTGTTAAGCAGTCAATGACTGATTGTCTGATTGATGTATACTTGTTTGTAAACTGACTATTGTTTGAGTTTGCAAAGGTGAAGGGAAAAGCTATGGATAGCTAAGTCCAGGAGAGGACAAGAAGGAAGAAGGGCTGAAGGCATTCTCCTTACCACGAAAGACCTCAAGGAAATCATTGAAGCACAAGAGGTTTGTTGCAAAAGGAGATGCTTGTCTTTTGATTTATTGCATTTCTTGGCTAATGGAATCCAAGTTACAGAATGGGAAAGTTGAGTAGGCAGACTCACTTTATTGTTGCAACATTATATTCATTTCAGCTTTGAAAGTATAGTGTACTTAAGTGAAAGTTGAAGGATGAAACCTTATATTTCATTTCAGCTTCGAAAGTATAGTGTGCTTAAGCGAAAGCTGAAAAATGCATGCATAAAAATGATGTGCATGAACACAAGGATGTTGATGATTTCCTTGTTTTTGAACATGTATGTGTAATTAACTTGTAGGGTTGATTACTTTGACATGCATGTGATGCCATGTTGACTTGGGAGAAGTTAACTTGGTCTTCAATGGAGAAAATGATGAAATGTTTCATCTTTTGGAAAAGAATCCTATTGGTCTTTTTCTACATGCTTGACTTGAAGGGTCATTTGTTTAAAGACATGTTTTGTGGGCTTGTTGTCTAGTCCATCATTTGTATGCAGATACAAGACATGGAGGCATTCACAAGATGTGAAATCTGTTTCTTTTGTTGAAGCAGGAGTTAGTCCATCCAGTTGTTGTCTGTATGCCTGTTGTTGTTAATAGTTATTGTTGGCAGCCTTTCAAACAGGTTCAAATGAAAGTTTTGTGGAGAAGGTATACTTCACATTTGTTTTAGCCACCTTGGATCAATGATCAAGGTAGATAAGTTCAAACTACCTTCTATGACCATTTCAGCAAAAGTTCTGTAGGAAGGTAAGGAGGAAGACAACTCTTCCCAAGAAGACCAACCCATCCAAGAAGGGAAGTGGTCAAAAACTTTGGGTCAGAGGCACTATGCAAGGCAAGTGTAGGGAGGCTGAAAGAAAAGGGTGAGTCACTCTCATTTACTATTCAGATCAATATATCAGTCTTTTGAAGACCAAAAGTTCTTTTAGTGGAAAGACGTGATCCAAAAATGGATCCTGGATAAACCTCTAAGTCTAAAAGACTTCATATAAGAGGTAAAATGTGTTAAATAGCACAAATCCTTTGTAAATAAGAGGAAAATGAAAATCAGAGGTTGCTCTCGGATATAGTCTCATTGCAGAGATCTCTTCATTCTAAATCCAACGCTACTTGAATGGGTGAAAATGGACTTCAGATGAAGAAGTTATCACAATAAGAAGTTCCCATTTGTTCTTTGGGAAAAAGGAAAAAATTCCATTAAAAATGGCCTAAAAGGCTATTTGAGGAAATCTCATCGCATAAGGCAGAGAGGAGGACTCAAGGTTGGGCAAAAGGGACCCCCAATCAGTGATGTCCGATGATCGGATCAGTGGATTGGGTCGGAGGCAAGCATATGCACCCATAAGGCAAAGGCCCTGGGCCGATGTGATAATGCGACTGTGATTACTGATATCGGCGGATCGCTATCGGTGATCCCAAAAGGGAAGGACCCTTGAGCTTTGAGACTTGCGACTGCGATCACCGATATTGACGAATCGGCATCAGCGATACCAAAGGGGAAGCCCCTGGGCCGTTGTGACTTGCGATTGCGATCAGGATTGGACCCGATGGGGTTTAAAAGCCCGATTTCATCAAATTTCAAATCCAGAAATTCGGATTTTCCTTTGTATTTCTTATTTTAGGGATTTTTGGCCATTGGCCATGCCACCGAAGCGATTGCATATGCGATGGAAGGCGGACCCAATAGGGATTTTAGGGGCGATTTAATGGACTTTCACGTCCCGATTTCATGATCGATAATGCTTTTCCTGTGTATTTCCATTTCAAGCTCAAAACATAGTATTTTGTGGATTTTTGCTTGAAAGGAGGCTGCCATTTCATTTTCCATGGGAAAACAACCATCATTCCCTATGCCACATTGCAAGCGGACATTTCTGCAACAGGGATGCATTTTGAAGCGCAAAGAGGCAGAGCTGGGAAGAAGAATGATTCCTCATGATCAAAGGGATAGAGGAACGACTGTGGAAGTTGGATAGAGGAACGACTGTGGAAGTTGCAGAGTCAGAGGATTCCTCAAAAGGCTAGAGATCCAAGCGGAGAAGCTTGTTTTCCTTTCAGGGAGCTCACAATAGATCCGAAGAGCTCATGTTGTAACATCCCACAGCTGCAGAGCTGACAAAGGCATAGAGCCACCAAAGGTTGGGGCAATTGCGAAAGGGATATTTCCTCAAGATGAGGAAGGGACAGAGAGCCCATGAGTTTGAGCTGCAGAGAGCCACGAGAGCGTGGAAGGCTGGACAACATGCCAAGAGCCGAGTAGCCAAAAATCCGGAAGCTCACCTCAAAGGAAGCAGAGAGCTCAAAGGAGAGTAAGCTGAATGCTGAAAGTAGTAACAAAGAGCCTAATCGAGTTGACTAGAGCTCAAGGAGACGAAGCCAAAGAGTTTTGCGTGAAATTAAAATTAAATTGTTGTTCATGTGTCTGTTTTATTGTTGCATCGTCTCTGCTGCTTTATTTACTGTTATATGTATCTATACATCAGTTTGAGCACATTAACTTATAACACAACAACATATTCTGAGGCATATAATAAGTTAAAAAAACAATTATCAACATACACCTATATTTTCAAGCATTTCTTAATTCCACATTAGTTAATCAATAAGATTTGAGAAAATTTAAAGCTTTGGAAGTGGGAGAGGTTCTTGTAAGTTAGACAAGAAGCCTAAGTGCCCCATTTTTAGATGGTATCACATGATGCCCGACTTGTAGCCATGTACTTTGCCTCTACCAAACTGAGAGCAATCGATATTTGTTTCTTGTTATACCAAGAAATTGTCGCTGACCCAATACTTAAGATCCCTTCTAATGTGCTCTTCCTGTTGGATGGACTCCCTGCTCAATCTGCATTTGTGAAGCATTGAAGTTTCACTCCCTTTGTTTGTCTGTACCATAATTTGTACCGAGTAGTGCCTCTGAGGTATCTCAATACATGCTTTGTTGCCTTCCAATACATTTTGGTAGGCATAACCATCACTTAACTCAGTTGGTTAACTACATAGCATAAATCCAGTCGTGTGTTCACCAAGTACATGAGTGAACCCTCAAGCTACCTATAAACAATAGCTTCCACTACCTCTCTCGAAGTAGCATCCTCCTTCCTCCAGTTACCATCTAAAGGAGTCTCCATAGGCTTGGAGCTCTCCATGTGGAACCTCATGAGTATCTCATTGGCATACTTGCCTTGAGACACAAAAAAATCTCCATCACCCTGCCATACTTCCATGCCCAGAAAGTAATGCATGAGCCCTAAGTCCTTCATGTCAAATTCTCTTGCAAGGTCCTCCTTGCAATATTTGATCAGTTGATAATCACCTGTCAGTATAAGATCATCAACATAAAGTATAATGATCGAAAATTTACCTTCCACCACTATGTGGTACAGGTTCATATCTGCTTCACTCTTTGTGTAGCCCAACCTAGTAAAGTAGTTGTCTATCCTGGTGTACTGAGCATGAGGTGCTTGTTTCATCCCATACAACGCTTTCTTGAGTTGGCACACATGTGACTCACAGTTGAAGGTTTCAAAACCTTAATGCTTCTCTATGTACATCTCTTCCTCAATTATGCCATTAACGAAGGTTGTATTTACATCCATCAGATGTATCTCCCACCCCATATGCGTTGATAGTGCCAATATATATCTAATCGATGAGTACCATGCAACAAGAGCAAAGGTCTCATCATAGTCAATCCCCTCTACCTGTGAAAATCCACAGGCCAAAAATCTAGCCTTATGCTTCTCCACACTACTATATGCAGCTTGGTTTACCTTGCAAAGCCAACGGGATCTCACCATGGACTTATCCTCCAACCTTGGGACCACATTCCAAACATTGCTACGAACTATGGAATCAAACTCCTCTATCATGGCATCAACCCAAACCAGCTGCTGCACTGATGTTGGCATTATGATACAGGTATGATACAGGTGTTGTCCTTGATGGCAACTCACTCAAATGACAAATCATAGCACAACTAGTAAATAGCAAAGAATTAATGATCAGAGAGGTATACGCAGCTATGATGTGACAAAGAGGCATATACACGTGGGTTCACCATATACCAAGTCGCATATACGTACACACACATGTTTACAAAAGAAAAGGCACGTACATGTTGGGAATCTAAGTTTTGGTCCATTGTATTTGGTCCATGGTATTTGGTCTGAAGTGTTGACCCCAGGTATTGAGTCCAAGGTATTGGTTCTATGTGGTTTTGGACCATGGTATTGAGAGAGGCCTAAACCTATATAAGGAAAAGATCATTAGGTCAAGAGGTGCAAGTGATGAATATTTTATGAAGTGTGAGATCTAGTATGTCAGTTATGGGTTTGTGATGCTTTGCTTGATCTGAACCTAGAAGGCACCTATGCGGTTGATAAAGGTTGATGGATCGGAATCATGAAGACTAAAATGCATTATCATTATATGGTATGATCATGAATAGATCTGAATACTGACGCATTTTTTATCCTTTATATCTTATGTTTTGGGTATATCTGAAGTTGAAAATTGTAGCGAAGGTATAAGTAATTATTTTTAGATATGTACGCGGGTTATCTCTGGTGAAAGCGCATATACACGCTTGTTTGACGCATTCAAGTAGCATATACATTATGAGATTTGATGTTTGAGGTTTTTGTTGGTTCTAGTGGTTGTTGCAGAGTTCTGGGCTTTGCTCTGTGTTCTGGTGATTGTGTTTTGATGACAGGGTTTCAATGATTCAGTTGTTGGGTGATTCAGAGTTAATGATTGTATTGCAGTGGTGATTGTTTTGTATTTATGGATCCAGTCTGAAAATTTATTAAACGTGGTCCCTGGAAGAAAAGAGAAGGTTGTAGCCTTCTATATGTCAGCACCTACATACTAGTACATTAGCTAGTACAAGAGCTAAGGGGGTTGTAGCTCCCTTCCAGGAGAAGCTAGAGAACAAGAGAAGGTTGTAGCATTTTGTAGGTAGAAGCTTGCGTATTGGTATAAGACTGCACCAATATAGAAATATTGTAAAAAGAAGTTTCTTATTAAAAGAAGATAGAGATGAATTGTAGCAGGTGGTTTTCACCCACATTGGGTTTCCACCTTATATCATGGTATTCATGTGTGCTTCTTATGTGTGATGATCTATTCTGTTTTACTGCACCTGTTTACTGTTCATATGGTTAATAATATTTTGATGCACTCATTTAAGATCAACTAACTGAATCATAAGTTTACTGGATATACGCTAGTTGCACTAAACACAGTTGCGTATACACACGGGTATCCTTAACTGAAGTAGCATATATGAATCTGATAATGGGAATGAAAAGATTATTGATTTGCTAACACTGATTCACCCCCCCCTCTCAGTTTTATTTCCAACAACTGGTACCAGAGCAGGTCCTTCAAAAGAAGCTTGATCGCTTGAAGGAAGATCCATCAGGATGAGTAATCAAGAAAAAGAGGGATCCATTAGACCACCAATCTTCGATGGGAGCAATTTTGTTTACTGGAAGATAAGAACCATAGCATATCTACAATTGCTTGGAATGGATGTTTGGGGAATCGTGGAAAGAGGATATACATATCCATCAGCAATTCCTACAGATACAGTAGATAGAAAGCAATATGAACTCAATGCCAAAGCTATTAATATCTTATTGGGAAGTTTGTCACAATCAGAATTTGTTAAGGTCATGCAGTTCAAATCAACCAAAGAAATATATGGGACAAAATAATTCTAATCTACGAAGGAGATGATTAGGTAAAACGTGCTAAGCTTCAAACTCTCAAAATACGGTATGAAACTCTTAAGATGCATAGTAATGAAAGCATAGCTAATTACTTCTTGCATATAGATGAGTTTGTCAATTGTATGAGGAATCTGGGTGAAGAAATTAAGGAAGTTGTTTTAGTTGAGAAAGTTTTGAGATCCTTGTCTGCTAAATTTGAATCCAAAGTGTTTGCCATAGAAGAAAAGGAGGATCTGCAGAAAATCACTATGACGCAACTTCACAAGATCTTAACTGCTTTTGAGATGAGAAAAGGAGGACCATCATATATGAGAGAAGTCGCATTTAAATTATCAGCAAATGTAAAAGAAAAACTCAGTGAATCAGGATACATTTTAGAAGAATAATATGAGGTAAATTTTGTCAAGAATCTTGAACGGGGATCTGGAAGGTTCAAAGGTAAGCTACCTTCCAAATGCTTTTCTTGTGGTAGAGTTGGTCACTGCGCTTCTAGATGCCCTCATAACAAAGGAAAGATGTCTGAAGAAGGTAATAGAAGTTATTATACTCATGATAAAAGTAATGACTCATCCAATAGTGATGAAGACATTAGACTTCTCATGGCATATGAAAATAAGGACATAGAAACAAAAGAAGTTACCATATTAAAAGAACCACTGGAGATAGTAACCAGAGTAAGGGAGCAGCTGCAAGATGTAGTAAAATATCAGAGCATAACAATTCAAAGACTTGAATCTAAGATCCGCTCTCTAAAAGAAAATATTAAAGAATCAAAGAAGAAGAATAAAGAAGCTCTTGAAGAACAAGAACATGAAGTGCTCGAATTAAGGCAACACGTGGAAGAAGGAAGAAAAGCTGAAGAAAACATAAGGAAGAAATATCTAGAAAAGGAAGAACAACATCAGGTTGAGGTAAATATCTTAAAAGGAAAATTAGAAGAAAATGATAAATTGTTATGATTTCAATACAGTACTAAGATTTTGGATGATATTCTTAGTAGTCAAAGATCCCTTGCTATCAAAACTGGTCTTGGTTTTTATGAAACTATTGAAAGTGAATCTAGCTCACAGGGTGAGGCAAGGAACTCTAATGCAAAACTTGAAATGCTAAACAAGGAGATAAGAGGTCAACCCCAGCAACAACCAAGGAAAGAAATTCTTCAAAGAAAATATTTTTCTCCTAACTGTGGAAGTGATAGACAGTTATTTCCTCCGATGAATAATGTTGAATGTTATGAATGTCATAATCTTGGACATGTTGCAGCCAGATGAAGAAGTAGAATGGTTCAAGACCATCACACAGAAAGATCATCACATTCCAGGTACTTTAAGGGATATTGTTTTGCTTGCAATATGTTTGGTCACAAACCTATTGATTGCAATAAAAGGAATATGAAACATGTAAGATGTTATGCATGTAAAAAGTTTGGACATAAAGTAAAGGAATGCAGGAGCAAAATTCGGACATCAAAGCAAAAGGAGCATACATCATCTCAATCCCAGGTATTGAAGAAGACATAATTAGTGTCAGAAAGATGTGGTATAACTCAGTTAGTAGACATAACAGACCAAGGGGAAGCTAAAAGTGTAAACCTTTAGTATTCCAATTTGCATACACAACTATTATGAAGAGAAGTCATGTATATACGTGAGTTAAAGGCCGCAGAGTCGCGTATATGGAGCTCTGAAGAAAAAGCAGCAAAACAGACTCAGGAAAAGAAGTCGGATATGGTTCGGTCATGGTATATGTTGGTTAGCATAGGTTCATGGGGAGCATATGCTTTGAATAAATGCATTGTTGGCATTATGGTTAGAAATATTTGGTGATGATGCTTATGTGGCTAAATGATTGTTGGTTAGCCAAGAGAATGGTATTGTAGGTTACAGGTCGGATGCTGGTGACAGATGCTTATGGTGCAGATCATATATGGTGTATGATAGTTGTTGATGACTATCATGGCCTTGTTTAGATTGCTGGTCATTGTTATAAAAGTCATGTATATCATTTGATGTAAAGGTCATGAAAAGACCTAATTTGTAACCCCAATTTGCATGGGAAGGATGATGTGATAATGTTTATTTCATTCATGTATAAACATTTGGTATATCCCCACTTGGTTGGGTGGATGAGTCAAAATGGTGTATCCCCACTTAGTCAGGAGATTGATGTATGTATGAGTCATTGGTGATAGGAAGATCATACTCACTTAGTTGAGTTGTAGAGTCATGTTATTCT